>SJYO01050144.1:4434016-4669884 GCA_006410555.1 Capra ibex | reverse complement strand
TTTTTTTTTTTTTTTTTTTTTTCCCTAATACAGAAATTGAGGACCTTGTTTAATAAACAATCCGTATACGGCTCCAATTCTGTTATTAAATTAATATAAACCGTTTTTACAAAAGGTTTAATAGTTGTGATATAATTTATATCTACATTTAGGTAACAGCAATTATTTGTCACGGACCCGTGAGTATAATAATAGTTAGTTATGATTATCTGTAATCGATCATGTAGATTAGGTATTTATTTATACGCATACAACCGTCACGACGAGTTTCTTAGAAACGACTACCCCCATATCCCAGTCTTTTAAAAACTCTATTGCCGATATTTCCTCATAAAAGACACTCGACCGTTAAAAAGACGAAAACTACCTCTTTCGAGTAAACGTTAGTCAATTTTAGTCCCAAATTTAAGACTGAGGTACTGAGTTATTTGAGGAGTCATAGAAACTCAGAGTCAAAGGTGTTTTAGTATTATTACGGTCAGTAGAACGTCCAGGTAAAACTCCCAGTTATATTATTAAATATAATTAACGTGTTCAAACACACACACACAGAGAGTCATCACAGGCCGAGAAAAACCTGGGGGACCTGACATCGGGTTGTCCAAGGAGACAGGTACCCTAAAGGGACCGTTCTTTGACCACACCCATCGGTAAGGGAAGAGGTCCCCTAGAAGGGTTAGGTTCCTAGCTTGGGTCCAGAGCAGAGGACGTAACCGTCCACCTAAGAAATGGTGATCTCGGTGGACGACGGAGAGGGAGTCTTCATGAATTGTATATTCTTCGCGATTCCCTACGAAGAGGAAAGGAACCAGAAGGGGAACGAAGAAGATCTCGACCCCTTCTAGTCTCTCAAGTATTACTTTACCTCGAGTGAGAGGTTTTAGGGTGAGACTGGCAGTCCCTTGTAAACGAACACTGACTCTTTCACTCGAACGCCAAAAGTTATGTACTGACCGACAAGAACCGACATTCTCCTCTCTAAACTCACACAGACACAAATTTTTGTTCGGACCCCTCCAGGAAGGACCACCGAAGGATTATTCACACGTTATTCACCAGGAGATAACCAAAATCAACTCAAGGGTCGTCTGGTAAAGAGATGTAGTCTTTTATCTCGAGTTGTCACGACATTAACCGTCATTAATCGGGGGGTACTACGTCGAGTCGGTGTCTAGAGTTTTCACTCACTCGGTACCTATACCTCTTTTGGGGTGGATCGGACCCGGGGACCGGAAACCGCCTCCTAGTCCGTGGTGGGTCGACACAATGTCTTCGCCGTCCCTCACCCCCATCCCACCCCTCACTCCGAGTCAGGACCAAGTAAAAGGGTCGAGAGTAAATCGTGTACTCCTACGTTCTACTTCCTACCACCTCGGTATTTTCCCACTCTCGGCGGTAGAAGGAGAGGTGGGTATTGACAAAGAACTTGATCCTAGACCTACTCGTGTATTTTCGGTTTACGGTCGAAACTCTCTTGTAACTGGTTGTACCTGTGTACCTGTGGAGAATGGGGGAGTCTGGGGGTAAGAGTTTCTCGAAGTGCGAGTTCAGACTCAGGGTCGAGAAGGTAGGGTAACATTAACTTGGACCCTCTTGAAATGCTCCTCAGTCTCTGAGGTACAGTTTCAGAGTCTCTTACTAGGCACTCACAAAGTAAGTGTTAGGATTTGGCCCACTACGTTCTTTCTCGTTTACTCCACTAAGTTCCGGTCGCAAGGTTCACACTACATCTATAACCTTCTCTAAGTGAAGTGTGTCTTTGTCGGAGGTTGGTTTACACCTCCCTCGACGACACTGGACTCGCCAACTGTGTCTTCGACAAGGCCAGGTGACGAGACACCCACTGGAGTCGTCACTCGAGAGGACGGTAGGTAAGGTCTGTCCACTGGTTGGACACTCAGTCCGAACGGACCCGTCCTCCGTCGACTATGTCTCTTATGTGGAGAAGGACATTGGACTGTCGGTACTGGGAACCGGAGAACGCCCCCCACGCCACCCGTCATGAAGTAGACCCCTGTTTCGACGGAAACAGGATGATTCGACGGGTATCCAACCTTCCTTCTTGAGGAAGGAAGGGAGAGGAAGACGGACGGTGGGTCCTAGACCTCGAGTACCTAAAAGGGACTCGGTGGGTGAAGAAAAAGAAAGAGTCCGGTTTGAAAGAACTCAAAGTCTACTTGATACGAACTAAACATTGAGACGGAAGTACTTTTTTAAACGAAACAGAAAAATTTTCCCTTGAGGATCTCCGATGACACAGTCGAGGGTTCGGACGTCAGTCACTATTTGAAGACCCTGAAAAGATAGGAAGAGTCATGAGAAATGAAAGACTTAAAGTTTTTTAGGTAGAGTTGTCGAATTAAGAGATTTCAGGTTTTGTTCCTGAAGTCTTCATCCGTCGGAATTCTAGTTCACCCTGTAAACTGTGTACTGTTGGGAAGACGTCGTAGTAAAGAAGAAAACGTTTAACCTATTTCTTTCACTTTCACTTCAGCGAGTCAGGACAGACTGAGAACCTCTGGGGCACCTGACATCGGGTGGTCCGAGGAGGCAGGTACCCTAAGAGGTTCGTTCTTATGACCTCACCCAACGGTAAAGGAAGAGGTCCCCTAGAAGGGTTGGGTCCCTAGCTTGGGTCCAGAGGGCGCAACGTCCGTCTGCGAAATTGGAGACTCGGTGGTCCCTCCGTTTAACCTATTATGGTTGAATTTCTTGGACGGACGGTTACGTCCTCTACATTCTCTGAACCCAAACTAAGGACCCAGACCTTCTAAGAGACCTCCTCCCGTACCGTTGGGTGAGGTCATGAGAACGGACCTCTTAGGGTACCTGTCTCCTCGAACAGTCCGACGTCAAGTATCCCAGTGTTTCTCAGTCTGTACTAACTTCGTTGAATCGTGTGTTATCTCAATAATATAGTTAGTTTACCTTATTATATTATTTCATTGAAAATTCTCTGGACTGTATATCGTTCATGAGTTATTCGTAATCAAAGGAAAGGAAGTAAGTAAGACATTCCATCTCTTAAGGGGGTCTTATGAAAGTAAGAAAAAACTATAATTAAAATGTAAAAGATTTTTCCATCATATAAATAATTTTTAAATCTATTGACTTTTTATGAGTCTTCTATTGAATTTTTGTGGAGTCTCAGAAGTGATAACTTTAAAACCACATATAAGAAAGTCTTAAATATGTATACGTGTACGTAAACTATGATTTGTACGAAAAAATAAGTGTTTTTTAAATAGATGTCACTACCCGTGTCTAGAATTAACAGAGAAACTGTTTAAACATATTCGTCGTGTAGGTCTTTCAAGGGTAGAGATATGGGACACCCACAAGTGATAAGATCAAAGATAATGGTATTCAACCAAAACGGTCAAGAACTTGAAGTATTAAGTACCCCGTAACCCACCTCATGACTCTTTCCAAAACGTAGTCAGGACTTTGTTTTAATCGGGAACTGATTTATGACAACATGAAGACGGATTATTTCGACTTTTCATTCTGAGTTTTCCCACTTTGATAAAGGTTCAGTGAATCGAGTTCTTATAAAAATCCTTATGTTTTTATGGGTCGTTTAGGTGTTACAGACCGTAGGTTATTTTTTAATGGTCCGTAAGTTTTTGTGTTCTTTTATACTGGGGTTTACTCCTTTTTTTAGTCAACTTATAAAGGGTCCTTACTGTGTCTATAATCTTAATCATGTGTTTCTATAATTTTCTCTCATTACTAAAGTGTACAAGTTTCTCGATACTCTTGTACTATGTGTCTCTATACTTTGTATAAAAATTTTACTGGGTTCAATTCGAAGAACTCTACCGATATTACATACTCTACTTTCTATGAGACCTACCATAATTACTGTGTGAATTGTGACGTCTTCCTTTTTTACTACCTGAATTTTAGTATCGTTATCTTTGATACAGTTTGATTCGTATATCTTTTCTTTCGGACTTTTCTTTTGCTTGTCTGACAATCGCTCGACACCCTGTTTAGATTCGCAGACACATTTGTACGTTGGTCTCAGAGGTTTACCGGTCCTTCACCCTAATTTTTTATGTAAAAATTTTCTTCCTAATTACTGACTTTAACAAGGTTTAAACTAATTTTGATAGTTACATGTCGACATTCTGTGTCTTCGGGTTGTTTGAGATACGTGTACTTTTAACTTTTTTTATGTCATTTCGTGTAGTCCTAGTTTAATAAATGTTGGTCACTATGGTTTCTTCGGAATTTTAATTAATCTTTTCTTTCTGTGTAATGGTTTTTTTCCTGTTTTCGTTCTTATTATCGTATAAAGAGTAGTTTTCGTTACATTCGTTATTGTGTCATATGTTGTAGAAATTGCATGACTTTCCTTTTTTTTTAGGTAGTTAGATCTTAAGATATGAATCACTTATGTAGAAATTTTTCGTTTCCGTTTCGTTCCTGAAAAAGTCTATATTTTATGACTTCCTAAAAGCAATGGTTGTCTTGACGTGATATTCTTTAACATTTCTTATAAGGAGTTCGTCTTCCTTTTGTTATGGTCCACCTTTAGACCTAGAGTGTTACCTTAATTCTCGGATCTTTACCATTGATACACCTCTTTACCTTTTATATAAAAAAAGAATAATAAATTTAAAGAAACCTTCTTTTAAATAACAAATTTCGTTCGTTTGCTCGTCGCATTACACTCCGAATAATGTGCCCATCTTTATTTGACACACTATTGTCATCAATTTTAAGTCCTCCGTCTATTACCTTCATATAACAACATTTTCAGAAAATTATATACATTTCACCATATTATAATGAACTTGTGACTAATGCTATTCAGTTTCCGTATCAAATACTTGGATTAAGTTGGTAATTTTATTATGTTGTTTTCTCTATTTTACCTTTTTATTTTTCTATACGTTAATTAAGTTTTCTCTCGTATTTCTTTCCCCTTTCTCTTGTTTTCTACCTACCTTATTTAATTTTTCAGTCGACCATTTAAAATTTAGTGGTATGTTTAATCTTTATCAAATTAATAGGGTTAATTTTCTATCGTGATAATACCACTATTTCTCTTTTTAGGTCGACATACTTATATGTAGTATATGGGTCGATACTTTACTTCACTTCACTTTCACCAAGTCAGCACAGGCCGAGAAACACTGGGACACCTGATATGTCATGTACCTTAAGAGGTCCGGTCTTATGACCTCACCCATCGGATAGGGACGAGGTCCCTTAGAAGGGTTGGGTCCTTAGCTTGACCCCAGAGGACGTGACACCCACCTAAGAAATAGTCGACTCGACTATACTCTTCTAGTATGGGTCGATATTCTTATACATAGTTTGTTTAGCCACTTTAATTTTACCTTTTAATATATGTTACAATTAATCAATCCCAATCACTTCTAATTCAATCTTACCGATATAATTATAGTCTTTTACATCTAAAATCTTGTTTTTTTATGATGGTCAGTATCCCTCTCAGTAAATTATTACTATTTCACCAGTTAAGTGGTTCACTATTTCACCAGTTAAGTGGTTATATTGTTAGAATTTACAAATACATTGTCTATTAACTCGAAGTAATATGTACTCTGTTTTTCACTATTCCACTCTCCTCTTTTTGTTTAGGTGTGAATAATATTTCAGTCTCTAAAATTATTAACTATCTTTTACACCTGTCTTTCATAGATCTTCTAATCGTATTGTGACAATTAGTTTAATTGAATTAACTGTTAAAATCTTATGATATAGGTTGTTACCGTCTTATGTGAAAGTTTTTAGTTACTTTGTAAATGGTTCCATCTGCTACATAATATTATTTTGTTTAGGATTATTTGCATTTTTTCTCAGTTCAGTATATTTTAGTCAAGATATTGATGTACCATAATTTAATATTTAATTATAGTCCTTTTATCGACCTTTGGAGATTCGTCAGGTTCGATTATAAGTATTTATTGAGTATCCAATATCTATTTAGGTTTCTCTTTTAAAATTTAACAATTTGACTTATTTCCCCGAAGGAGTCACCGAGTCTGGTATTTCTTAGACGGACGTTACTCCCTCTGGGTTTAAGGTAGGGATCCAGTTCTTCTAAGAGACCTCCTCCGGTGCCGTTAGGTGAGGTCATAAGAACGGACACCTTCGAATACCTGTCTCCTCGGACCGTCTGATGTCAGACATCCCAACGTGTCTCAACCTGTGTTGACTTCACTGCATCGTGTGTGTATTTGACTTACTTTTACTTTTGGGTTGTGATTTTATTCACCAAAGTTCGTCATGAATTCTCTTGTAGATATCGGGGTTTACGGAATGTCATCTTTTCTTTTTTCCAGATTTAGTTACTTGAGATGAAGGCGGAATTACTTGATCTTTTCTTTTCGTTTATTTTCATTTCTTTCATTTTGTCTACGTTCTTCTATTCAGTTTCAGTTGTTTAATCTTCGTCTTTTCGTTATTTCTTTTAGGTACTTTATTTCTCTACCAAGAAACTTTTCTGACAATTTGAGTTATTGGGATATTACTCTCTCCACCGGGTCGTACTCAGTGTGCGAATAGGGGACTTGTAATCGATGTGTTACCGATTCAGAGGGAGATCGACCCTGGAGGCGATCCCACCCGCCCAGGTTACTCGTCCGTTGAGTCACAAAGGTGAAATGACCCAGTTTCAAACACATACACTGATAAAATTAAGGAAGTTTGTCGAATGTAAGGGTGTTTCTCATATATACTCGACGACGACGACGACGACGACGACGACGACGAGATTCAGCGAAGTCAGCACAGGCTGAGACACGCTGGGGTATCTGTCGTCGGGTGGTCCGAGGGGGCAGGGACCCTAAGAGGTCCGTTCTTGTGACCTCACCCAACGGTAAAGGAAGAGATTACGTACTTTCACTTGTAACTTTCACTTTAGCGAGTCACCGTAGGCTGAGAAGCGCTGGTGTACCTGACGTCCGGGGGTCCGAGGAGGCAGGTACCCTAAAAGGTCCGTTCTCACGACCTCACCCTCCGGTAACGGAAGAGGTACATATACTCGTTGTGAGAGACTTAGTTTAATTGTCTTACCTTATTGTGGTAAACGCACCTACCTGGATCGATAATAGGGTGATTCACTTCATTCAGTCTCTTTCTGTTCGTGGTATACAGTCAGTGTACACCTTAGATTAACTTTTTACTATGTTTACTTAAATAAACATCTTGTCTTTGTCTGAGTCTCTAAAGTTTTTGTTTAAATACTGATGGTCACTCCTTCTTCCCCCCATATTTAATTCTCGAACCCTGACTGTATATGTGTAATGGTATGTATTTTATCTATTGGTTTCTTCCCACCTGACACATCGTCTCCCTCGAGACGAGTTATGAGAAATCATTGGATGTACCCACTTCTGGACCTTTTTTACTTAGATACGTAGTGACTTTGTGAAATGACGTGTGG
This sequence comes from Capra ibex, assembly GCA_006410555.1. Classification (NCBI taxonomy): domain Eukaryota; kingdom Metazoa; phylum Chordata; class Mammalia; order Artiodactyla; family Bovidae; genus Capra; species Capra ibex. The sequence goes on along the minus strand of SJYO01050144.1, from coordinate 4,662,461 downwards.
ACTTGGATTGTGTTGTAACATTCGGTTGATCTGAGGTTAGTTTATTTTTACATTTTATACTCGGTATTTTTATTTATTCACTTGGTGAGTAAACAGACAAGGTGTCGTAGATTCAAAACGTTTATATTGTAAGTTGAATCCATTTATTTTATAACCTCTCCCTTATAGATTACAATTCAGAAAAGGACTTGTACCTCGTACAGAGAACATAAAAGTTGAGTTAGGAAATGGCCTCAGAAGAAACGAAGACGGGAATTAAAACCCCTCCCGAATTCCTAGATTTGAATCCTAGAATCCTCGCTGGGGAGAATCCCTCAAGTGTTTGAAAGTACTAAAGTAAATCATGAAAACATTCTTGTTAGAAGTTGTAGATGACGGAGAAGGATTGACAAGAAGATTCAGTATTATAAACACCGGCCTTGGCCTCTGTAGTTGGACCTGAACAAAAGGGAGAAAACGACATAGGTTAGAAAACGGTTCAAAAACCGGTAGGCACAACTGTAGAAAGAAAGACTAGACGGGTGGATAGATAGAGACAATAAGTCTGGTATACTTCCGTTACTTACCGTCTAAGAGTCGGGGGGTTCAAATCTAAAATGTCAGATTCCGGGTATCCTCCTACCTGATATATAAAGTCAGGGTTAAGGTTTCAGACTCACCTAGCGCAAGGATAAAGACTTGTCAATGTATGTCGATCTCCAGTCTCAGTGTGTCGTCTTTATACTCTCCAATAGTCGGGATCCCCACCCCCCACAACAAGGGTCTTTTGTAAGACCCTCCTTTTAAGATATCGACCGGAAGTGTACTCAGGCACTTTAAAATACCTTTCTCGAAATTCACAATAGATTTCAGTCTTAAACCCTATACAAGGTATGTAACAGTCACTTCAATCCAAGTCTATACCCAGAGGAATTGTAATTCGACCTATATAAAGATATTAATAAAAGTACTTTTTTTTTTTCATGACTTACACGTTACTTTCCTTTGTAGCAGGGTAAAAGAACCAAAAGTAAATTCATCTTTTGAGTGTCGTGGTCGGTTGTCGTCGGAAAAGTCTGGGAGTAAAAAGTAATAGGTCCGCACACCGTACCTTAAGGGGACTACGGTTCCAACGACCGGAAGTTAAGGAACGACGAGGTACGGTAACCCCACTATAGTCGTAAGACCCGAAAGGGTCTGCACTCGGGTCTCGGAGAATCAAGGGAATTTTGTACAACTAAAACCTAAGGTGTCTCATTCGGCTGTCCAGATCTCCTCTGAAGGGATACCGAATCTTACGACAGGGAATCACGTGCTTGGTGACCCCAAAGGGTCCACCGCGTGACGATTTCTTAGACGGCCGGCTATGTCCTCTGCGTTCTCGGCTCCCAAGATTGGGACCTAGTCCTTCTAGGGGACCTCCTCCTTTACCGTTGGGTGAGATCATAAGAGTGGACCTTTTTAAGGTATCTGTCTCTCCTCAGACCACACGATGTCAAGTGCCTCGGTACTTCTCAACCTGTACCGACTCGTATGTGTGACGCGGTTACCGATTTCAAGTTGAGTTTCTTTTTGTCACTTGAGTTCCTCTCTCAGTGAGAAAGCCGACAATCCATAAACCCAGAAAGATAATTCATAAGGTCTCACTTCCTGACGGAGTAGAGGGAGGAGAGAGTAGAGGGTATAAGACACGATGTAAACACTTCCAAAAAAAAAATGTAGGTCCCTAAACGACATGGTAGAGTACGGAGACCCAAATACGTTGACAACGGAAACTGAAAAGACACATCAACCTCAGACGAGCAAGGGGTTTCAGGTCGAGATAATAAAGGAGAAAATAATTTTTAATTAAGTAATTAGGTAAACCGAGACGACCCAGAAGGAACACGAAGTACCCGAAAGAGATCCTTTCTCTTCGTACAACTCCTCGTACAAGTGTTCGATCTCGAGATCTCGTGTGTACGAGTCATTACCATCGTGCACCCAAGACAACGGCACGCCGTACGTCCTAGAATCAAGGGGAGAGTCCCTGTCTTGGACTCAGGGGACGTAACCTTCCGCCTAAGAATGGGTGACCTGGTGGTCCCTTCAGGGAGGAGATAAAACCTCAGAGGACGGAGTTAAAAGGGAAGAGAAGGAGAAGACGACACTGTCGATAAGAAAGTATTCACTTGGACACTGTGAAACCGAGAAGAGAGAAGTTCCTGAAAATTGTTTATCCAACTTTAATAAACCACGATTGGTACTCACAAACTGAACATGTCTAACTTTCATATCCTACTTTTCCGTATAAAGAACTGATGCTCATATAAATTAGAGTACCTCTCCGTTTTTTCTTTTATTTTGTAGTATATTTACCTACCTCTCAATATTACACACGTATTCCTTTCCTTGTCCGGTAAAAGAAGAGAGGAGGACCACAAAGGAAATTACACCTTCCTCAAGGTAATCGGATTGTGAGACTCGGAAAGAGACTCGGAATGTTCGAGACACGATTCCTCACTATATAAACTAACCATTTAAAACTTTCTTAAATAATCAGGACAAGTATTCCCTAAGTATAAGAAAAGAGAATGGGGTAGGGTGTTTAGAAGGTTACCCCTTCAGACTGGGCAGGTAGACTCGGACACACAGTCTCCCATTCAATCGATTTAAGACTCAGAAATCCTTCGAAAAACAGGTGAATAAATAGGTATCCACGTTCGGGGAGTGATAATTCAGTCGAAATAGTCATTATTCCCATTATAAAACCATAAGACAAGGTAGATGAAAAAACCCCCCGAGTAAATTTTTAAAAAAAGTCCCTGAAGGGACCACCAGGTCACCGATTCTGAGACGTGAGGATTACGTCCTCCGGACCCAAGTTAGGGACCAGTCCCTTGATCTAGGGTCCTCAGTATCGATTCTGGGTCGTGTTGGTTTATTTATTTTTATTTATTTATGAAAAATTTTAGAGAAAGTCTGGGTACACGACATATATAAGAAGACCCTTACTCGATAAAGTGAATCATACTACAGAAAGTCTAGGTAGGTGTAACAGTATTTGTCATCTTAAAGGAAGAAAAAATTCCGACTCATTATAGGGTATTATGCATATGTGATATAAAAAAATTAGATAAACAGACAGTTGCCTATAGACACAACAAAGGTGTAAAACCAACATTTGTTACGATGTTACTTGTACTCCAACATCAATGGAGAAACTCTGTGACTAAAGTTAAGAAAACTTATATATGGATTTTTACCCTAACAATCCAGTATACCAACAAGATAAAAATTCAAGACTCCTTGGAGGGATGTCAAAACGTGTTTCCAACTGAGTAACCTTTTCTGAGACTACGACCCTCCCTAACCCCCGTCCTCCTCTTCCCCTGTTGTCTCCTACTCTACCGACCCACCGTAGTGACTGAGCTACCTACACTCAAACTCACTTGAGGTCCTCAACCACTACCTGTCCCTACGGACCACACGACGTTAAGTACCCCAAGTTTCTCAACCTGTACTGACTCTCTGACTTGACTTGACTTGTAGTAATATCTCAGGGTGGTTGTCACATGGTCCCAAGGTTAAGGAAGTGTAGGAACGGTTGTGAACAATAGAAAACTCAAAACAGACACAAGACAGATCGGATGAGTAAATAAAACCGATTTCAATCCTTCTTTACTGGTTGTTCCATCTGTGGGTACACCGTCCAGAGGTCCCACTCGGAACTGTCTACCCTCCCCAACCACCCCATGCCTCCCTCCCTCCAGTTTCGCCCATCACCTTCTCAGACGAAAGTCCCTGATTCGGGAAGATTAGAGTGCTTCTCTCCCCCAGCTCCCCCTCTCAAGGGTCGGTCACTTCCGAGGTCTGTAGACAAAGAGTAGAAAGATAGGTAAATACTAAAAGAGGGAGAAGGAGGGAGACTGAGAACCCCAACCGACGTCGGCCTTTCGGGTACGTCTCCATTCCAAGAGCCATTTAGTGGCTCTTCCGAGGTCCCGAAACCCCGAGTAAAAAGTGACCTTTTTCGGGTTAGGTCCCTCCCACCGCTCCTGACCATTTCTTTCGACCGGACCCTACAGAGACACAGGACAACGAAGAGACGTATCACTCACCCCTCACTCCCCGTCTCCCACCACAAGTACACGCACGTACGTAGGTCCCTGCCGAGTCTGGGAACGAACGGTGAAAGCCGTCCGTTTTGGAGATTAACCGACTTCGAGCTGTCAGAACAGGTGTGAGGGACCGGGGCATATCGATTCCTGTTCCCACAGGAAGGTACTCTTTCAGAGACGCCTCGGACCAGACTCGGGTTCGAGGACGAGAAGTGAACGGCGGGTGTCTGAAGTGTCCCTTCACTTGCCCCCCCCCCTCCCTCTAGTGCGGGTCTACTGCCCCCTTAACACCGGTTCACCCTTGTCTCGCTCCGTTCCCTCTGACATTCGGGTATTTTTAATTCATCATCCTTTACGGTCGAGGACCCTAGAGAACTCCCGACCTTAGAGAATCAGAGAGATCTTGTCACAACGGAAATTGTAAATTCGACGAAAGATGTTAATTCGATAAAACGTAGGTATAAGTTACTTTCGGTCCAATCCCGTATTCAGAGGTGTCCGATTCTTTCAGTGTCTACTTGTATACTTCTATTAGTCCAAGACCAGACTGGAGAGAGTGTCTGTGCCTTTGAAGCACATCCAGTAAATCGGAGGTCCGGAACCAAAGTACTCGGAACTCTTAAGTCCACTACGACATAATCTTTATTAAGCTAAAACGAACCTCTAAGAGTTCTCTACCGCAATTATTATTAAGAGATAATACTCGAGGTAGTAAGTACCCCATCCAAAAGGAACCTTGAAGTCCTGAAGACTTCCGGAACTTTAGTAGACCCCACCCGGAAACACTATATTACAAACTACATTATAAAAAATTTTTTCTAAAAAACCAGTACCTAGTAAAAATCTCAGAAATAACTTAAACGATCTCATAGTGAAGACAAACTACAGAATCAAAAAACCGGTTTCCCGTATACCCTAGAATCGAGAGGTTGGTCCCTAACTTGGAAGTGAGGGACGTCACCTTCCACTTTACAATTAGGGACCTGGTGGTCTCTTCAGGGAAGTAAGTCGTAATAGACACCAGAGAAGGTGAATGGTCAGGTAGTTTCAGGATCTCACTGACCAGGAGACAGATCCCAAGAAGGGAACTCACTGAGTCGGGTGAATTTGTCGGATTAAACTCTGAGTGTACGTACTTTTTCCTATGGACATTGTATAAGTCCACACTTTTTTTCGGACCCTTTACATCAAAGGTCTTTTACACCGACCAAATACTCTTATTATCTACTCTACTAAATTTTAACTCTGGTAAGGACTGTTGGATCCTGTTTTCCAAGGGTAACGTGTTTATGGTAAGATTAAATTAAAAAATCCTGAGACTCTTCTTGGAGACCGAAAGGAGTCACAAATGGTGTCTGGAGGTAAATTAAAAAAAAAAGTTACGAGGATGACTCTTCCTCTCCGTAAGTACGATTCTCCCTGTACTGATTATAGTGTCGGGTTCTCGTTATCCGTCTCTCAAACTCACAGACTTGACTCGACTTGTCTATTGGGTGAGGGAAGATATTTGTTGTCGTGTTTTAAGGTAAGTTCTCTGGAAGGACTAAGACAAATATCGTTGTAGACCCTTAAAGGGGTATCAAACAAATCGATTTCGAAACGAGGACCCTGTCAAGTGTTATGGACATGGATCGAAGTCGAAAAGAATCTTACTTAAGAAAGGGTCTCTGAGGTGTCTCGATCATTTTACTTTCAAAAAAAAATCTACTGGAGTTGATACTTAACCCGTCTTTACGTGTTCGTACAAACCTAAGTCGTCTCTTACGTCGGATAATCAACTCAAGAATGATACAAGGTCCGTGACACGGTCAGTGAGCCGGATTGGGTATAATAGACAGTGTTGTTACGATTCTCCTTTAATGAGAATAATGAGGTGAAACGTATACTCTTTTGACTCTGAGTCCCTCTCTACAATTTGGTGGACGGGTTTAAGTGTGTTGACTACACACACGAGGCACCACAGGCTGAGAAACACTGAGGTACCTGACATCGGACGGTCCGAGGAGACAGGTATCCTAAAGGGTCCGTTCCTATGACCTCGTCAAACAGTAAAGGATAAGGTCCCCTAGAATCTCTGGGTCCCTAGCTTGCACATAGAGAACGTGGATCACGTAACCGTCCGTCTAAGAAATGGAGACATGGTGGACCTTTCGGGAAGTATGTTGACTATCCACGACTAATAAACATGGATCCGACTGACTGACGTCTAAGATATAAAAGGAAATAACACAGACGACTAAGAGACCCTTGACCCTCGAACCCGAATTTAGTTGTACATAGGGTCGTGTACGAATCTCGCAGTGAATTGTAGGGAACCGACTAGATTTATCAGTTGTGTTGACTATGAGCCTCACGATTCGTCTGTCCAGAGGTCCTGACCCTACATTTCATGGAGAGAGGAAGGGAGAAGGACCCTTAGTGATGACTGTTACAGACACCAAGATTATGAGTACGATTAAGGTAAAGCCACAGACTTATACTCACTCTTCCCTTTTCCCACCTGTACCAATAACCATGGGTGACCTTTACACCCTTCCTTATAGTCGTAAGGACCTTTACAGTCTGACGTTGTAAGAAACTCGTTTAGGTTTCGTTTCCACTCTTCGTCTGTCCACTAAGGTAGAGAGGGTGAAAAGGGATCATCAAACTACACTACCTCTCTTCCTTTTGCGAGGGTACTACCTTTTACCACTACCTACACGGTCCAGACCTGACTGGTTCCCCTTACACGACTCTAGTCGGTCGAGTCGGTCTCCGTGAACCTAGGAGGGTGTGAAACCTGTTCCTCCACGAGGGAAAGGTGTCAGACGTGTCTTCGACACCGGGGACCCGGAGGAGAGAAGGAAACCGGGACTACGAGGTGTGAAACTACCGCTTCGGGGACAACTGTAAAACCCCTCTCCTATTCCTTCACTCACTCACCCACCCAACGTTCGGGAAAAGGGCGACGACACTGGAAATGTGTTCGAGACATAAGAGACGGACCTCGGGTGTCCTCCGAGAGAGGTGCACACTAAACGTAGAGAAAGTTGACGGAAGTGATCTTGTACCCACCCTCCGTCCTAGACCCCGGACCTCCCTTAGACGGGAGCCTGTTACCCACGACCCTCCGAACAGACGGTTCTTCTGTCGTGTCGACCTCGAGGTCTCTACCGGACTCCCAGAAGGGCGACGGAACGAACTCTGTGTACAATAGACTTCCGACGAGTAAGTCACCAAGTTTGTTGAAGAGAGAACGTCAAGTCTCGGGATCCAAAACTCAGATTGTTCACCGGTTCAGAAGAGTTTCGGGTAGATATTCGTTCTCGTCACGACCGGCACAGTATCCAATCGACTCTGAGTTTACTCCGGGCTCACGGTTGTCCAGGACTGGTAGGTAATCCTGATAATGACTCATTCTCTACTGACAATACTGATGGGTTTATTCGCCATATAATAATCAATTTCTATACACAAGTAAGACAATAGTCAAGTATTATATTCGTCAATCATAAATAGATTGTCTGTGACGCAATTTATAAAAATAAGTAAAATCATTTTGTGTATAAATAAAACCCGTAAATCTACGGTTCGGAGCAGAAGAGGTATTTTTGTGGTTTACCGTCGACTACGGTCACGACACCCTCCCGGGTCCCCGGGGTCCCCGGGGTCCTCGGGACCTTACTTTCCGACACCACCGAAGACACCTCCGGTCTTTCCTCCGGTCCCTTCTCCGGCGCCTCGAGCGTCTTCGTTCTTCACGGTCCGTAACAGGATCCTTGACCGTTAAGTCAACTTTTACTCTAGGATCGAGAGGACCCCAAACACAAGAGAATCATTTCTGTCTGCCATTTGTTAATATGCTTCCATTACTGGCAAAACCTGCAATTACTCGTGATACTTCACTTATTATATCCTTTACCCTGTCCCTCAGAGACTCCTGTGTATATTGTCAAAGTATACCTACCAACGGAAGGCTTCTTAACTACCTACACGACCTAGACCCTTTCCACTCCTACCTCGGTCGACATACTCACCCCCATAGAATACCCCCCGTCAACAAGGACCCTCTCTTGTCGGTACATATTTCCAGGACTACAATTAAGTTCAAGTACACGGACTACGTATCACTTCGGTGTGTTTACCTTTCTAGCCCCAAACCTCTCTTTCCAAATAACGATACGGTACGTGTCTCTCTACTCCACCGAGTACGGAATCTTTCGGACCTCGAGGGCCTTCCCAAAACCCTTCCGTAAAAACTTTCGGTGCACTTCCTCCCCCAAGTGTCCCAGACACTAGTCTAACACGTATTAAGACTGGGTAACTACCACTCCCTTGTCCCACCATAGTGTCCCACTTGTAATCGTCAAGAATCCGAGGACCTCCGGGCCCCGACACACGAGTACCAGGAAACCATCAATTATAGAAGGTACCGTTCCTCCGCCGAATGTAGACGTTTTGTTGAGTCCTTTACACGTAGTTTATGATAATCGATCTATGAAGTCTCCCCTCCATTTCGTCTCCCATACTCCCTTCCGGGAGACTCTAGGACGGACCCATGTGACTCCGTCTTCGCTTACATTCCTGGTCTTCTCCCGACTCTCCAACCTCCACCAGACCCGTACCAGACCCCGTCCTCTACTCGAAGCACTCCGGAGGTCACCAACACCGGAACACCTGGTGCTACTTCTAGGACAACCTTTGGGTATCTCCGAAACCTTCGTTTCGTAACCATAGACTACGTAGAAAAGTGTTCTCTCTCGTGACCGGCGACCAACTATTCGTAGTCTTACTCCGTTCTCTCCTTAGTCCTCTAGACAATCTTTCTTTGATAATAGAGTTGACTAATAGTATTGTTGAACCACTGTCTACTACCCAATAGTAGAATTAACCCTTTGACTCCGAAAACCCCTGTAACTCACTGAAAACGGTCCAGGATGTCACCACTCACCTTCCGGTCCTTTCCTCGGACCCGTCGAAGTAGTTGGAAGTCCTCTGACGAAAAGAAGGGGTTTCCGAAACAGTCGGTGAGACTCGCTACGACAAGTAACACTGACTGGTCACCCACGTCCTTCTCCCCTACACCTCTCGCCAGGTCGGCCCCGCCCCGACTCGACCACCACCTTCTCTCGTCCGTCGACAAGGAGCGTAAACCGGATCTACCGGTCGGACCGGCGTCGAACCCCGAGGGAGGTACGAGGGTCCACCCGCGTCCCTCTCAAGAGTAGAGTAGTGTCCCAGAGGAAAGGGTAGTCTCGGCCAGGGCCCGAAGGCAGACACAAACATGGTTCGCAAGGTGGCTCCGGACACCAGTGCCCTGTCGACGGGAGGTACGAGACGGAGTCCCAAACTCGGTACCCCACTCCTAGCCGGTGCAGACAAAACGGTATTGTCGACGGAGGTATCGTTGTCGGACACTACAGGGACCTTTTCGCTAAACGCCCCGATGGCTCGTCCTACCTCCCTCCGCTCCCCCGACCTTCCTCGAGGTCCCCTCCACCTCCCCGTCGAACGTGCGGTCCCGAGTTTCCACAATGTGTGTACCCGGAGGGCACCCGGGACAGTACAGGACAGAGGACCCAGTCCGAATCGTTTGGGTCTACAAGAAGCCTCTCGAGTCCGTATAAACCGGGGTAGCATTTGCAGCGAAGGAAAAAGTCGGTTATACTGTTTATGAACATGATCGGAGTAAGAGACTCAGGGTCCTGTGGAGTCCTGACCTCCCCCAATTACCCTTGTTGGTGAGGAGTCCCTGACAGGGACAGGAGACAAAGATGGGGAGCCAGCCGACCGGGTCCTCCTGAGTGACAGGTTCCCTGGAGTATTCTGTAGGTTCGACAGTAGACTCGTCAGAAAAGAATCTTTGTCCTTTGACAGGAGTCGGTTCATGTCTACTTGACTTCGTGGGTCTTTGGACTCCTGACGAGGTTTGAGTCTCCGGACCTCCGTCTGTCCCTCCCCACTTGAGGACCGGTCAGAGACAAAGTAAGAGAGTACTTACCTTACCTAGAGTCGACACAGAGTCGGTAAGAAGGAACGTGAGTCGGGGAAGACAGACGTTCACGACCCTCGTGTAAGTGACTTTATCAAAGTCGTTTTAGAAAAAGTGGGGACTTTACTTTACGTACTTAGTTCTGTTATAGACTACCTAGGTCTCAAATAGTACGTTTCACTTTATCCATTCGGTCTGTCTCTTTCCGTTCATAGTATCTTATAGTGAATATACATCTTAGATTTATATATATATATATATATATATACTGAAATAAATGTTTTGTCTCTGAGTGTCTGTATCTTTTGTTTGAACAATGATTTCCCCTTTCGACCCCTCCCATGTTTAGTTCTCAAATCCTAATTGTATGCGTGTACGTCCGTACGAGTCAGTACAGGTTGACAAACTCTGGGGCACCCGACATCGGGTGGTCCAAGAAGAAGGTGCCATAAAGGGTCCGTTCTTATGACCTCACCTAACGGTAAGAGAAGAAGTCCCCTAGAAGGGTCGTTTCCCAACTTGGGGACAGAAAACGTAATCGTACATCTCAGAAGTGGTGACGTGACGGACCGTTCGGGGATTGTATATGTATAACCATATATGTTTTGTCTACTGGTTCTTCCTACATATTGTTCTGAAAATCATAGATGTTTATACTGTCGTTGTAACTCTACTTTACTCCGTACCTACCTGTCTCGGAGTATCACAGGTCGGGTCCCGGAGACGTGTGTGAAAGTCAAGTCAAGTCAACGAGTCGGTACAGGCTGAGAAACACTGGGGTGCCTGACGTCGTGCGGTCCGGAGGGAAAGATAATTGTTGAGGACCTCAAATAAGTTTGATTACAGGTAACTCAGTCACTACGATAGGTCGGTAGAGTAGGAGACAACAGGGGAAGAGGAGGACTGAAGTTAGAAAGGGTCGTAGTCCCAGAAAAGTTTACTCAGTCAAGAAGTGTAGTCAACGAGTCAAGTCAGCGAGTCAACACAGGTTGAGAAACACTGGGGTAATTGGCGTCGTGTGGTCCGGAGGGACAGGTAGTGGTTGAGGGCCTCAGGTGGGTTTGGGTACAGGTAACTCAGTCACTACGGTAGGTTGGTAGAATAGGAGACAGCAGGGGAAGAGGAGGGCGGGAGTTAGAAAGGGTCGTAGTCCCAAAAAGTTTACTCAGTTGAGAAACGTAGTCCACCGGTTTCATAACCTCAAAGTCGAAGTCGTAGTCAGGAAGGTTACTTGTAAGTCCTGACTAAAGGAAATCCTACCTGACCAACCTAGAGAAACGACAGGTTCCCTAAGAATTCTCAGAAGAGGTTGTGGTATTAAGTTTTCGTAATTAAGAAGTCACAAGTCGAAAGAAATATCAGGTTGAGAGTGTAGGTATGGACTGATGGCCTTTTTGGTATAGAAACTGATGTACCTGGAAACAACCCTTTCATTACAGAGACGAAAAATTATACGACAGATCCAACCAATATTAAAAAGAAGGTTCCTCGTTTGTAGAAATGTGAAATATGTGTGAAATGTTCCACCGTAAAGTCGTCCAGACCGATGAGACACCGAGAGAAAGACATAAGTTAGACAACCGCGTATCGACGAAGTGTTACATAGTCAAAAATGACATGACGTTTCACTTGGTCGATACGTATACGTATATGGGGGAGGGAAAACCTGAAGGAAGGGTAAATCCAGTGATATCACGTAATTCATCTCGAGGGACACAATCTGTGCTACAAGAGTAATCAACAGACAAAGTATGTTTCGTAGTAACCATACATACACTGTTAGGGTTAGAGGGTTAAGGAGGGTGAGGGAAGTTAAAGAAAATTCGCATGGTCCGACAACCAACCGAAAGGGTGTCCACCTCTAGTCGTTCATAGGAAGCTAGTCGGGCCCAGGTGAGAGGAGAGTGACAAAAAAGAAAATTCGGGTCTCGTCGTTCGGAGAGAACACGCACACTCGACGAAGAGACACTCCCAGTGGAAGGGACCCGCAGGCTTCAGAAGAGAGCTACCAAGAATGTTAGTTACTACGTTACTCAGACTCACTCACGGAACGTCTTTGAAGTCTTGAAACACTCAAAACCCTCGACACCCACATCTTCAACCCTCCCATAAAAACGACACGAAAAACGGATTTTAGTCCGGGCCCTGGTCGTGACTACTGACACGAAATACCCGTCGTTGTTGGGTCCGACACTTCTCTAGATCCGGGACCAGGTTCGGAACGGAGCCAAGGTACGAAGAGACGGGTAGGGGCGGGGGTGGATGTGTGGCCCGTGTCGAGAAGACCTCCCGGGGAGGGAGACGGTTTCGTGAGCCCGAAAGGCTGCCCGGGCGGTCGGTCGGGTCCCTCACCAAGGACACCAAGTCAGGGGTGTCAAGTAAAAGGTAATCCCAGTGGTCCGTTGGTGTCTTTCGCCGTCGAGGACTGCGTTTGGGACGAGACGGGTCGCTGTTCGCACCACAGGCAATGACTCGGCCCGACCGAGGTCCCGACACCCACACGGTATCCGCACAACGACCAGTCCAACCGGTCCTGTCAAGGTCGGCATGGGAGGCGTCTCGATCCCCCGACCCTCGAACCCGGTCCCGTCACTCCCGCACCGCCCCCGACCCCCCTGAGTCCATCCCCGTGATTCCGAATTTCAGTCTGTACCCAGAGTTCACTACGGAAGAGGGAGCAGGGCAAGACGAACCCTACAAACGAAAAGTCCACGGGGGGGGTCCTTTACTTGACTACCCGATGAACTTTTTTACTACGTAGTGTAAAAATGCACCACTACCTGTCACAAGTTCTCCCTATATAAAGGTGTCAACTTTGACTAATAGGGTGTGTGACAAACTTCATTTATTCATGACAGAGGTAAAATCTCTACCCCTTTGACTCCGACTCCCTCTTTAAATGATCGGTTCCCAGTGAAACCGCTTATGTCATAACTGACTCTGGTCAGAATCCCGAAAAATAGTGTAATTCGACTCAGTAAGTATACAGGAAAGGGTTCCTGAGACGACATCGAACTTTATGTTCGATCAATTAAGTCAGTGAATGAACAAGTAGAATGTTTACGACGTCTCACGGTGAATAGACTGCCCATAGGTATTTCGTCACTTCTTTTGTACGTTGGTGGGACAGGACACCGTAGATTTAAGACTCTCCTCTGTCTTTTTTTATGTACGTTCTACAACTCCCCCCATTCTTCTGACCTCTCTTCATTCAGTCTTTCTCTTTTCGTTTATATCATATAGCTACCTATATATACCTTAGATCTTTTTACCATGCCTACCTGGATAAACGTCTCATCCTCCTGTCTTCGTCTACATCTCCTGTCCGAGCCCCTGGGTTCACCCGTTCCTCTCCCCCTGCTTGACTCTCATCGTAACCGCAGTGGGTGAGTCACCTGTACTCAGACTCGTTTGAGGTCATCTGCCACTTCCTGTCCCTTCGGACGACACGACGTCAGGCACCAGCGTCTCTCAGCCTGAGCTGAAGTGTTGTCGTTGCGGTACACATTTTGTCGATCACCTTTCGACGATGTATTCGAAGTCACGAGTCGGGACACGAGACACTACTGGATCTCCCACCCTTCACACCCTTACCCTCCGTGTTCTTCTTCCCCTATACACATATGAATATGTCGATATTCATAAGTGCAACGATATGTCGACTTTGATTGTGTTGTAACACTTCGTTAATATGAGGTCAATTTTTTATTTACGTTTTTTCTCTTCTGACCTCCTTCACTACGTCCTGACCCCCGACCTTTCTCGGTCCACACGGACACAACTTCTTCCTCATCTCGGGGACAGATATGTCTAACTATTCTCTTTCGGAAAGTCATTCAAGGGTAACCTCGTATCAGACATTCTTCACTCCTTCACTCGGGAGGACCACCGAGGACCCACACGTGACCTACTGTAGTGCAGAATCCCAGACGTGGGGTCGAGAGGGGTTCCAACTATGACAATGGGGTCACTCTCTACTCTTTGTGAGACTGGTCGAACGGGCTCGGGGTGACGAGACTCGTCCCTTCTGTCCCACGTCTGGTTCCAGACAACAGTTTCGAGACGAAAATTGGTGGGGGTTATAGTCCGGTTCTCCGTAGAATAGTCCACACCTCCAAACCCCCGTCCCAGGAGAAAGGAATCTACGGAATTCTTTGTAAACCACAAACGGTTAGAACGAATTGTCTAAAGTTGTTCTGTTCCGTCCGCATTATTTTCGTCACCGGACAGAAAAATAATAAACTGAAGGAAAAATAAAGGACAATATACAGTGTAGTCCGTTTTGTGGTCTCGGGTTTCTAACGTTAGATGTGGGTCGTGCGACACCGGTCTCTCTGACCTTATCACTACTATTGTAAAGACACTCACAGTGGTGGTATCCGGTCCGAGATACGATTCATGAAGTATAGACCATAGAGTGGCTTGAAAGTGTTTTTCGGATATTATGTCCAAGATGGAAATAGAAGTAAGATGTCTACTACTCGAACCCAACACATTGGGTCGGTTCCAATGTTCTGATTCTCTTCCCAGTCTGAGTCGAAGTTGAGTGGAGTGTGGCATTTGACTCGAGACTCCAGGACTCCTTACCCACTTTCTTTAGAATTCACCGTTCTCGACTACTTTCCTCCGAATTCCCGTTATCCGTCTCGTCTGACACCCAGATGAAACAATCCGAAGTACAAATAGATTATGTGGGTTCACCTCATTTAACCCTAGTCAAGATTCACTTTCGAAAACACAGATCTTGATATGATATCTTATTACTGTTTTTTACATGCTTGAGTGATTCTTGTACCCCCTCTAAGAACTGTATGAATCGTAAACTGAAAAATTAAAGGAAAAGAAGATGAATAATTTTATATCCGGACCTTGAAGGGACCGTCACGTCACCAATTCTGACCCGAAGGTGACGTCCTCCGTTCCCAGGATAGGAACCAACCCCTTGATTCTATGGCGTACACCACGTCACACCGGTTTTTTTCTTTTGATTCTACCCCTCCCTATTGTTTTATAGTTAGAATTTTATAACCGAATACCCATTATTTACTTTCGTACGTCTTTTCTCACTTCACTTTATTGTCGTAGCGATTAGACTGGTGAAGTTCTCTTAGTGGTAATGGTAAGACGATAGACCGAAGAAAGATCCGGAGGAATTTTATACATTGAAGCGACTTTTTAAGAAATGTAGACTACTACGTTCTAGTGGAGGAAGACACTTACCTTGAGACAGACCCTGGGGTCGAGGTGTGTACCTTGTCGACCCCAAGTCCGAGGGGAGAAGGGTAGTGGATACTCAAGGAACCCTCAGATGCATGTCGGTCAAAGGACCGACCCGTGACTCCAGAGACCTTCTTAAAGACCAAGACTCAAGACTGAGACTCAAGACCATGTCGATTTCCCTGGGGTCGAGGTGTGTACCTTGTCGACCCCAAGTCCGAGGGGAGAAGGGTAGTGGATACTCAAGGAACCCTCAGATGCATGTCGGTCAAAGGACCGACCCGTGACTCCAGAGACCTTCTTAAAGACCAAGACTCAAGACTGAGACTCAAGACCATGTCGATTTCCCGTATACCGGGACGATGACTCGATATGCAAAGGGACTGTTCCGTGAGGAGAAACAGGAGAGATCCGCCGCCTGTGAGCGGTCGTCTGTCGTTCTAAGTGCCGGCAGACCGAAGAGGGAGAGGAGGGGGTCTCCTCTGCTTCGGTCTACTCTCACGGACTCTGTCTGGGCTCCTCTCCGTCGACCTCCTACCTACCGTTCGGATCGTCTCCGCCTGTCATAGACCAGGGGTGAGCCGGAAGTTGAATTAGCAGTAGTGTACTTGATTCAGTCCCGACGTCTCACCTCGACGCTAATCTCCGGTCAGAGGAAACCCTCTGACTACCCCTATTTCGATGACGACATACTCTATGACACGACACCGGTTGCTGTAGTAGGACCATTGTTACTACCATCGTCGTTGACTTTAGATGACTCACGGGGAATAAACGGTCCGTACCAAGAGTCACGGGACCCTTCTCCTGGAGTACTCAGGAGTGATACGTGGAGTGACACGTCCATCTACAATGACGACGGGAGGAACACCTTTACTTCTACGACTCGGAGTCTCTCATTTATTCTACGGGTTCCAGTGGAACGAGTAACCACCGCCTCGACACGAAATTCTGTTCCTTCAAAATGAGATTTAGGATTTGGAGAGGGAACTCCAAGTTTAAGTAAGTAAGTGTTTGTGCGTGTGATTAAACTCGATGACAGTAGAGAGTGGACCTGTTGTCCGTTATTATTGAAAAATTCAGACTAAAGAGACTATCTGTCTCCAAGTTCGAACCGACATGGAACCAAAGTAGACACTTTTAAAGTGGTGATGCCCACGGATCAGAGTCTCTCCGAGTAAAATGAACAGACTCTATACCAGGTCCGTCTTCGATCCATATATGTCATATACAACAACAAATCAGTGAGTTAGTACAGTCTGAGAAAACGCTCGGGTACCTGATATCGGGTGACCAAGACAAGTACCCTAAAGGGTCCGTTCTTATGATCTCAAACATCGACAAGGGGAGAGGTCCCTAGAAGGGGTGGGCGTAGAGGAGGTAACGTCAACCTAAGAAATTACGACCCGGTGGTGGTGGTGGTGGTGGCGTGTGTGTGTGTGTGTGTGTGTGTGTGTGTGTGATTTAAGACTAGTACGGGAGAAGACGAAATTTGTAAAAAGACCTAAAGGACCTTACAAGGTCCGAAGAACGACGGAGTTCCAGAAAAGTACGACTGGTGTCAAGAGAAGGGACAAACAGACTAACTGCAGATGAATGAAGAAATCCAGAATTGTACTACGTCGACTAATGTTTATCAATGGGAAGAGGTGGGGAGGGGGTACACGTGTAAAACGGTACTTTGAAGGGCAGCTCCCCGTCTCAGAGAAACGGGTGGAGACCTTAGGATCGATTCGACTCTGAACGAAGACAGTCATCCTACGACGTCTTCCCTCCTCGGACTCGGAGTCGTGGGAACGTCCGGAGACGAACGAGAGAGTCTTCGGGTGACAGTGGCATACTTGCTCGGCCCAGGCCAGACGTACGCCTAGGGTCGACTCCGGCAGAATCTAGTCGATTGGACCTTCCCCTGGTGTTTGAGTCGACCTCCGGGTCAATTCTAGTCTCGGACCGGGTCTAGATGTCTTGAAAGGTTGACTAGGTGTCTGAACACTCGTTATTATTTACCACCACGAAATTCGGTGATTCAAAACCCAACGAAACAATACATCGTTATTTATCGGGTATTAAGTTATAATGAAGGACAAAGAGAAGATCGGGTCTAGACGAAGAGGGTAAACGGGTATGAATATCGTGGAAGATGGGTTGACGTTGTAAATACTAATTGACATAGTCTCAATTTTTAATACTTCAATTATTAAAAAAGGGAGTCTAATCTCAAATTCTAGGTACTCCAGTCTCTGGTATAGACTAAATAGGGGACTTTATTAGAATAGTAGATCAGGACAAAACATGTATCATTTACGATTCGTTTATAAATAATATTTGTACATTTTACTTAGTTATATAGGTGAGTTGTAAATATCGTGGAAGATGTATAACCCATGATACGTTTTAAAATTTCTACATTCTTACTTTTAGAAACGAGAATACCAAGGGCCAAATTTCCGACCCTGTACTTATACATTTTTGTAACATCGGGTTTAGTTTTTCATATTAACTCCTACAAATTTACAATAACTCTCTTTCCATTTCATGTAGATCTCTTTACTTATGTATATCTCTTTTTTCCTCGTTACTCAGTTTATGTAGATCTCTTTTTTATCAAAGACCTTTTACGACATACTTTTATAAACTCTCCTACCAAGAGATAGACTACTCACACATCGTTGTCTATAAGTCTACGATATCCACCACGACGGGAATCGTTACACTGAAAAGTCTTACTAATTTTGTAAACAATTAAAAAGTATGTTCTGTTCCGACAGAAGGGAACTAAATGTATCATCAACGTGAATGTCTTTTACGTTTGACGTGTTTCATACAAAATTTTGACATGATTTTAGTCCAGGAGACATAATTTACATTTACTTTATTTCATAATCTGAGTCCATTAATATTTATCCAAAAGTGGGTGTACTTACAGACTTCCCTGTAGACTTTTGGTTGGTACACCTTACACCCCAGTGAAAAGGACCGGACTCTTACAGGAGACATACATAACCTCCCATGGATCGAGGGGATCGGGAAAGAGTGATTTACCGTCATAACAGAGAAGGGTTATCACACTGTTGCGTTTCAAGTAAAAGTTAAAGATTCCGACAAATAAAGGGGGGTCACACCTCGGTGTCGACGTGACTTGATGGCCACATTTTTTTTAACGAAACTGATTAAGTGTAAGTACAAAGTACTTTGTCACAATAAACTTTCCGGATACGAAAGACGTGTTCACAAGATTGTGAAAGTTTAATGAAACCATATTAACATTTTCTCCTAAGTTGTCTAAAGAACTTCTTCTTTCTTAGACTTATGTGGTAAAGATAGCGACCTTCGTTGACGAGAATCATAGACACGGTAAGAGTTCTTCCTACACCAGTCCTTCGGGTCGTTCGGGTGTAAAGGTGTCATCACCCTTGTCGGGTCGATTTTTGAGTAAAGTACTGAGAGCCAGTCATAGTCGTACGACTACGACTACGACGATTCAGCGAAGTCAGCACAGGCTGAGACACGCTGGGGTATCTGCGATGGTCCGGCGGGGGCAGGACCCTAAGAGGTCCGTTCTTGTGACCTCACCCAACGGCAAAGAAAGAGGTTACGTACTTTCACTTTTCACTTTCACTTCAGCGAGTCAACACAGACTGAGAAGTGCTGGGGTACCTGACGTCGGATGGTCCGAGGAACCAGGTACCCTAAAAGGTCCGTTCTCATGACCTCACCCCACGGTAACGGAAGAGTCTTCATAGTCGTATTTTGGACACTTTAAAGGACCTCTGAAATAAGACTTATCTCGATCAGGAGTAATTAAAAATGACTACCTTCATCAAACCTAATCACTTCTTAGGATTGACAATCTGTAGACAAATTGTAAATTGTTTATTAAAAATTCCCATGAATTAGTTACTCGTTTATAAGCTTGTGGAGGTAATCCACTTTCCCCGAAGGGTCCACCGTGTCATCATTTCTTGGGTGGACGGTTCCGTCTTCTACGTTCTCTGTATCCAAACTAGGGACCAATCCCTTATAGAGAACCTCTTCCTTTACCGTCAGGTGAAGGCATAAGAAGGGACCTTTTAGGGTACCTGTCTCCTCGGACCACCCGATGTCACGTACCCACCGTTTCTCAGACTGTGCTGATTTGCTGACTCCTATTTGTGATCCCCTTTAGTGACACGACCGATGAACCTGTTCCGTCAAAATCGGCGAATCGACACAGGCTGAGAAACGTTGAGTACTGACAAGGGATTTACAAGGACTAGAAATTCCTTGGTTTTCAGATTTAAACCTCGATCCTATATTGACACTTTTTAAATAACTGTTATATTTCCGTTTACAACCTACTCGTCCTGTCCGTGATTTCCGAAAACCTCGAGTTCCCGTTTCTCCAGTAACTATTGGTCAGTAGTTCCTTTAAAAGTCTCCGATCTCTTCTGGTTTTTCCCGTAATGACCACCTTCGTTACCGCGTCCCTCTGTTTTCCTCTGTCGTTGTACTTACAGTAGAAGATCTTTGACACTTATCTACTTAGACCGACCTCACTAAGATCTGCCATCGATTATCACTATAATGGTGTCGTTGAATATTGGTCTCTCGATTAGTAGAGAGTATGGTCTCGTTCTAGAGTCAGAACCGTGAGATTCCGTTCTACCCAGTAACTTGTAAAACTAGTTCTTTCACTTTCCTATTTTCCAATAAATCCATTACCCTCTTTTGAAAACAAACAAATGAGAAAAAATTTTATTTGGAAAAATCAAATATGCACCACCGAGTCTACCATTTCTTAAATGGACATTACATCCTCCGGACCCAAGTTAGGGACCCAGTCCTTCTAGAGGACCTCTTCCTTTACCGTTGGGTGAGGTCACAAGAACGGACCCTTTAGGGTACCTGTCTCTTCGGACCGTCCGATGTGAGGTACCCCAGTGTTTTCTCAACCTGTGTTGACTCACTGTTCGAGAAAGTGCAAGTGAAAATAGAGTAACACCTATTTAGAGATCATGTCTTTATGAGCACCAGAGACTTAGGGGATTATGTCTGTTGTAATCCCTTTCTTTTTAAGAAAGAGAAAAAAAAAAAACGGGGTGGTGGACCCTACGCCCTAGAAGTAAGGGGTTGGTCCCTAGTTCGGGTACGAAAGACGTCACCTTCGCGTCTCAGAACTGGTACCCTGACGGTTCCTTCAGACTTCTTAATGGAAAGACTAACTCCTAAACCTTATGTGTGGACCCATAAATAATAAATCGGGGAAGGAATGAGGAGAGGGCTCTATAGGGACTTCTCACATGTAGAAACGATGAATGTGAGACTGAAAACGTCCTTATCCAGGGGTACCTCTTCAGACACAGGTCTACACGAACACTAACCCAATCAGTGACAGATTAAGTCTTACTCCATAATCGTACAAGTGAACCGACGTTTGGGGTGGACGTAAGAGGTTTTATCTAAAATAGGAATGGATTGAGGACACAAAGAGAGAATTAATTAAGGTTGAACCCACTTTCTCACGACCATGAATAATCGAAGACGGTGTAACCTCTATTTTTGTAGGTAAATCTGTCTCCACCTCCTTTTCGGAATGGTTGTGTTTCCGGGATTTTCTCTAAGTGGTTTCTTTCGAATACGAACTTTGTGAAATCTGAATTTTTAATCCAACCGTGACCTTATCAATTCTAGGGACCCACCTCTTTAGGCTCCTGTGAGGTCTAGTCCACAACTGTTTGATGTCGAGTGACCCAATCTAGTCCAGGTAGTGGGCAAAAACATTTGTTTGAAAATAACCTTGTGTTAAACAACAACAGTAAGTCACGCTTCAGACACTAAAGTACTGACACTAAGGTAAGACCCTAAGGTCCCTGACGTCGTGCGGTCTACGGGACAGGAAGTGATAGAGGACCCCTCAAACGAGTTGTGATCGTCTGCGTAGGTGTTGACTCGCAGTAAAGGCGAAACCGGGTCGGCGAAGTAAGAAAGACCTCGATAATCATTAATGGGAGACGAGAAGGGGTCATCTTTTAACCTGTGGAAGGCTAGACCCCCACGAGTAGAAGGTCACAGTATAGAAAAACGGAAAAGTATGACGCGTACCCCAAGAGGTCCGTTTTTAGACCCCACCAAACGGTAAGGGAGGAGGTCACCTGGTGCAAAACAGTCTCGAGAGGTGATACTGGGCAGGCAGAACCCACCGGGACGTGTCGTACTGAGTATCGAAGTAACCCAATACGTTTGGGGAAGGGGTTCTGTTCCGACACTAGGTACTTACCCACCTTGCGTGATAAATAAATGTATATTAGATACGAAGTCATAAATCTATATAAGTAGTGAAATAAATAAATCTATATAAGTAGTCTTGACCCATCAACGTTGGTTCTGGTATACCGGACGTTTCGGTAAACGTTTGATAAAGACTCAAGACTCACCAGTGACCCCTAGTCAATGGTAAATGTTGTACAAAAATAAAATCAAATGTTCTCACATCGAATGATTTAAATTTCAACCTCCATCTAATATTTCCGTTTCCTTACTGGAAGGAGTAATAAAGGTAGTTTTATATTCGTAAGTCTCTATTTAGTGGACGGTTTATTTATCGGTAACGATTTGTAGGGAGTAGTTAAATAAGACAAGTACTTTAATTAAGATCCCGACGGCCTAAAACCTGTCGTCAGATACAAGGACTTAAGTAGACGAAAACTTGATTTTTGGAGGAGTCAGGGTTCTATATTACACTGTTAACTGAGTCGTAATAGTCGAAATTCGAGACTTCGAACAGACATTCCTAAAGATAGGGAACTTTATAGTTATCAATTTTCATAAACCATCTCAGTAAACGAACTTCAAGATTCTAACAAGAAACAACTTGTGTGTGTTTTTCGACACTCGAAAATACATTCATAGACTCCTTTCGTCCTTCATACACACATACTTTAATTGTTATCAATCACAGGAATTAAGTAATGCCAGTAGTTATTATCGGTTTACCTCTTCACGTTTTAAGAGATGACCCCCGTTGTGTATTGGTATAGTATTCTCAGACTGTTTACAAAGAGGACTCCTATTCTTATACAATATACCTCTCTTCCGTAATTATTTAGAGGTCCAATAAAGATTAAGTATTTCACATATCAAAGGGACCACCGAGTCTACCATTTCTTAGACGGACATTACGTCCTCTGGACCCAAGTTAGAGACCCAGTCCTTCTAGGGGACCTCTTCCTTTACTGTTGGGTGATGTCATAGAACGGACCTCTTAGAGTACCTGTCGTCTCGGACCCCCCGATAACAGGTGTCCTAGGGTTTCTTAACCTGTGGTGACTCGTTAGTTGTAATTTAAATTCGTTAGAGTCTTCGCAAATATAATTACTGTAAAATGGATGTATTTTAATAGGAAACCGAATTGTTGAGAAGGGGCTATCGAACCCTTTATAGGGACTTGATTAATTCTTCATGTCTAGTATGGTTCACATAGATTAGTAAATATCATAAACATCAATATCTTCCACTTTCCTGTCTGGAAACACTGACCGGTCGGGAAAGACCCTTTAGAGTTTTTATTAAAACGTACATGTTATTTAACAATAAAGAGAGAAAAAGAGTTTAAACCCTATATGAGAAATTTAAGTTTGTTCAAGATTTTCCTCTAAGCCACCCAATAGGATCCTAGCGTCCATGGACTCTTAGTTCACACTTTTGTACATGGACTCTTTACCGACCCGGTTCCACGGGTCTATTGGTCTGTCTACGATAAGACTTATAAGACCACTCCCACAAAGACCTACTCTAATTGTAAATTTAACCACCTAAAACTCCTTTCGTCTAACATGAGATGGTACCCTCCACCCGACATGGGTTAGTCGACGTCCGAACTTATCTTGTCTTCGGACTGGAGAAAAGTTGTTCTCCCTTAAGACGGTTATCCACCCTAACTTGACGTCGTAGCCGAGAAGGGACCCACAGACGTGACGACCGGATGGGAGTACAAGAACTATTTGGTTTTATGTAAGGTAGTTATGCGTTTGTGTCAACATAAGAGGGCGGAGAGAGAGACGACCACGCCATAACTCGTGGGTATAAATGACGTTGAACATTGATTTAATTGATTGAAGACCCAAGTATCCTCTTTTTGACCCTCCCTTCACTAACTATTAATAAACAGGTAAGAGTTCGTAAATTCGTCTTAACGTTCCTATCCTATATGTACCATGTTAACGAACGTCAGTGTGTGTGGGTAAAATGTTGAAAAAGTTTTCAACAAAAATAAAATAAAATAAATAACAAAAACCGACGTGACCCAGAAGCAACGACGTGCACCCTAAAGAGATCAACACCGAGAGGTCGAAGAGAAACACCACCGAGGAGAGTAGTGTCTCGTGTCTGCGATCCGTGCGTCCGAAGTCACCAACACCGGGTACCCGAATCGACGGGGTGGTGTACGCCTTAGAAGAGTCTCGTCTCAACCTTGGACACAGGGGAAGTAACCGTCCATCTAAGAATTCGTGACCTTGAGGTCCCTTCAGGATGTTGAAAAATGTCACCGTTTTACTTGTATAAGTAATTATACTGGGTTTCCATGTCAGTAAGGTATTGTCTTTGTTTTCATATGTCCAATACTATGTATAATAGTAGTTACAAAATTATAACATAAAATGAAACTTCGATAAATCCCCTTGTCTCTAATTAGTAATTAAATTATTGTCCAGATCAATTTCAATTGATTCTTAGAACGTCGATTAAAAACTTGACTTTGTAATATCTTGTACAATTTTGAAATAACCTTAATATAAAATTAAATCAATTTTCAGTTTAAAATATTTTTATTTCATATACGAATATAATATACAGATTGTGATTATTTTGGTCCTAAACTTTTATACCAATAAAAGTTTGTTTTACTGGTTTGGTCCTACCATAAGTGAGATTAATACATTTGAATCTGAAAATGTATTTTATGAAGACCCGATCGACAAAGATACTTTTATTGAAATATAAGGTAAATATATATATACATTTTATAATCCACGACTCAAAGAAATAAAAGATCCTTTTATAAGACTTAAGACCCTTTTACAATCTATATATATTCGTAAATAAGAGAGATTTGAATTCGAGAAAATTAATTTTATGTAATAATAGATTAAAGAATTATCTAAAATATCCATCTTTTTATAAAATGTAAGTGTGTGACTCTTCATTTATCAAAGGAGGGAATATGTGTCTCTACGGGACCGAAGGCAAAATGTCGAAATCGGTACCCAGTTTCATTTGTCTTTTTGAGTGGTGGAATCTAGATTTTCTAATCAAAAGAAAGAGTCTCCTATACATTAAAAATAAACTTGAGTTTTCATCTGTCTTTCTGTGTTTTTAATCGTTTGGTGTAAGAGACGACAAGAGTGGAATCTTATCCACAGGTAGTAGGTTCCCTTTAGTGGTTTACCAGTCTACTATTTTAATCTACGGGTTAGAACGTCGGTAGATATCCCTTATTGAGTAATCGGTACGTGTCTTGTCTGGGTGTTGGTTTGGACTGACTCATATCTTTGTTTTTGGGGTGTTTTAGATCCCCATTTTCTAGTCTTTTCCTCAGTCCTGTCCAATTCAACGGTAAGGGGAACTCTTAGTGAGGTTCTTGGTTCTTTTCTGTCAAATTAGGTACTTTACTTGAAATTTAAGTAAGGACCTGAATTAAGTACTTTACTTATAAATCTGTTAAGACAAATTAATCGAGACATCCGTAGTGAAAAGTGAAAGTACGCAACCTCTTCCTTTACCGTTGGGTGAGGTCACAAGAATGGACCTCTTAGGGTCCCTACCCCCTCGGACCACCCGACGGCAGATACCCCAGCGTGTCTCAGCCTGTGCCGACTTCGCTGAATCGTCGTCGTCCGTAGAGTAACCTTGGAGGTGTTGCCCATTTCTTATTAAAAGTTTTTCAATTTTTGTTAGAGAAGAATCACCGCTTCTTAGACGGACGGTCACATCCTCTACGTCCTCTAAACCCAAGTTAGGGACCCACCCCTTCCAGGGGACCTCCTCTTTTACCGTTGGGTGGGGTCATAAGAGCGGACCCTTTAGGGCACCTGTCTCCTCGGACCACCTAATAGCAGGTATTCTAACGTTTCTCAGTCTGTACTGACTCGCTGACTCGCGTATGTGTGTTCTGTAAAACTTGTTATAATTTATTGTTTCAAAGTTTTTTTTACAATTTTTGTACTCAGAGTAAGTGTATATTTTTCTAATGGAGAGGTTTTAATAAACATTAAAAAGTAACCACTCTCTTAGTCATACTGCCATCACGATGAAGTCTCTCCTGTCGAAGTTCCTTGACCTACAAAATATTTGTTTGTTTGTTTTTTCTTACAATCTTATTCGAAAGATCCTACCCCGGGTTTAGTCAATTACAGGTGGTCCTGCTATTTTGACATTAGAAAGTCTAAAAGAAGAGATGATCTGTCTTTACACGATCAATTGGACTTTGAAATATCGTAGACCCGAGATTAGTTTAACATTATCCTTTCAGTCTATACGTGTTTAAGGGGGTTCCGTTACTTGCACAGGAACTCGTCTGGATCAGTTATTGTTAACTTTCTTTTATGATGAGAAGGAAAATTAAAAAAGGTCCAAAACCCGTTAAAAATAATTATAAACTAACGGGGTAAGACAAACACACTGAGTTTTCGTAAAAGTAAAACGTTTTCTAAGGTAAACGAAAACTTAAAGGATCCGTCCGACCTAACGATCTCTAGTTGAGAAACTCTGTATCAATAAAGTTTAAGAGATGATCGTAAAGACAAATGTTACTAAGGTAACAAAAACAAAAAGAGAAATACAGGAGGATTTTATTACCATATAAGAAAATTATTATTTTGGAGAGGAAGGAAAAAGAATTAAAGGATTTTATCAGATCATAAGACAACCTCTTTAACAATCGAATTCTGAGGTTGCAGATTTCAAAGAAAGATTTTTATGTACTAATTGATTCAATACGGTAAATGGGACCTCATCGAGAACGTGAAGACCTATTCGATAAAGAAGTTGTAACGGAGAAAACCGAGATTTTCTCGAAGCTTTGTTGTACCTTTCTACTTGTTTTAATACTCATGAACTAGATCCTGATTAATAAAGACCAAACTTTTCAATTTCGAATCGTATAGTATAGTATTACAAGACATCGGGTTCACCTTTCGAACCCGAAAATTTTTTAAATAAAAAACCATAAGTAAATTCATAATAACTTCATATCAACTAAATGTTATAGTTTTTACAACTATGAGCTTACACACGAGGTATAGTATGATCTTTGACCTTTTGTTGTTATTTATTCTAAGTCTCCCAAAGTTGAGAGAATCTTAAAGATTAAAACTACCTTCTGTGACTTGTTTACGACCGGGTACAGTGTCGACGGTTTTACGTTCTTTTGTGTCCTGAAAGAGAACTTTTACTTTCAGGTTTAGTTCAACCGAATTCCTTTTTTTTCTTAAGACAAACGAATGTACTAATTTGTCAACTTCAGAAATCTGTATAGTCCGTCATCCCAAAGGTTTCGGTAGCTTACACCAAAGAGTCGAGACGAAGATAGCGGACGGATGGTACGTGTCGAATACGTTCCGAGAACATCTATGCCTCCGAGATCTAGAATGTAGAGTTGAAGTTCCGGTCACCTTTTCCGACTCCTATAAATATCATTGTAAGAGTCTTTTTTCAGACTAACCCATTAATTGGGTAAAGGTACCGTTGACGAATCCGAAACCGGAACCGGACACGAGCAACCTCGGGGTAGTCTTATTCTACACCCCAGATACTAACTTCCTCTCGGATCCGGGGGTTTTCCTACCCTATCCGAATAATAATCTTCCAACTTACCTGCGTCCCCGTGTTTTCGGTTGCTACAAATGGTACTTAATCAGGCCGCTGTTGTCTCTTCCGAAGAGAAGTTTTCTGTACCATAGAAACACTAGACTTCTAACATACCAACAGTCAATATCAAATGTCTACCGTTTCTCGTAAGGTTCAACTCCCCTGTCACACACTTTCTAACCGTCCCTTCCTTTACTATATAAAGTCCGGTATACTAGTTTTTTTAACTAATTCCCCTCCCCCTCTGTCTCTGTCCTCTCATCCAACCTTTACATTGTCCTTATTCTAATAAAGTCCAGAACATCCAGTATCGTCTCGGAAATAAGAAAACCAAAATTCGATCGGTAAACCTAGTTCCCTACCATCTGTTTCCCTTTTTCTTTCTCTTTCCTTCCTTCTTTCCTCTACTCCCTCCTTCCTTTCTTCTTTCTTTCCTTTAAATGGACCTAATGATATATAAGGAACCTGTTGTAAGGCAATGTTTGAGTTTCCAGACAGGCAAAAAATGTTACAGGAACTTACATCTACATAAATTATGAAGAATTTTATTCACCAAGGAATCCGTCCGTAATCTTTAGTGACACGAGTGGTCTCTACAAACTATTTGACTACGAATCACCCTTGCCCGACACTGAATTGTATGACGTTTTGTTCTGATAGTGGTAAGTAAAACCAAGCCTGAGTGAGAAGAAGTTTATTGAAAAATAGAAAGTTACCACCCTCAGTCCAGTCAAGATTCGTTGTCAGTACATTATTATGATTCTTGTCCTCTTACACACACGTCACAGAGTCGAGTCGACATTAAAGTGGTTTGTACCCCACCCCAACCCCCCCAACGACTTAGTATCCAGTCCCACGGACCGACGTAAGAGGAACCGGTAGTTCTAAGGAACCTTCTGTCTTTACAAAATTGCTTGTCTTCCGTTATGTTTATGGTCGGACGCTTAAGAGAAGTAAAACGACAGTTCATAAAAAAAAAAAATTCCACGAGACAATGAATAAATAAATAAGAACCGACACGACCCAGAAACAGCGACGCACCCGAAAACGAGATCAACGCCACACACCTGAAGAGTGATACCACCGAAAAAAACAACGCCGGGTACCCGAGGTCTCGTATCCGAGTTATCAACACCGGGTACACGAAGCAACGAGGCTCCGTACACCCTAGAAGGACCTAGTCCCTAGTTTGGGTGCACGGAACGTGACTGACGACCTAAGAAATGGTGACTCGGTGGTCCCTTCGGGGAACGACAGTTCAGAAAAGTGGAGTGGTAAAAGGTCTAATAATTGTCTAGTTTTGGATGACACCTCTATTCCCATGTTTAGTTCTTGAAAACGTCGACTGTAACATCCCTCTTTCAATTACTGACTTTTTATAATCATAGGGTTGTTGTAGCTCTACTTTGATTTCTGAGGAAAGATTCCCTTTGACTTCTTAGTCTTCCTTCACAATGTCCCTCTCCGACCTTCCTCAAATTTGGTATCTCACCTAGGAGGTGACTTAGTCCTAATCGTTACCACTGAAGTGTTATGGAAGGATTCGAAAAGAAATGACCTCGTTACCGTCTTTTTTTAATCCCCATTCCGAGATTGACCGTCTTAGACAGTAGAGTGTCTTTTTTTACATGAATACACTCTACTACCCATAATTGACGTGAATGACACTAGTAAAATGTTTATATATGTGCATTGTTCAGTAACGCAACGCGTAGAACATGATTGTCTTAGAGAGAGTCTGAACGAATCAGTACAACTGAAAAACACTGGGGTACCTGATATATCGGACGGTCCGAGGAGACAGGTACCCTAAAGGGTCCGTTTAAATGACCTCACCCAACGGTAAGGAAAAAGATCCCCTAGAAGGACTGGGTCTCTATCTTGGCCTCAGAGGGCGTAACGTCCGTCTAAGAAATGACAGACTCGGTGGTCCCTTCGGGTGATTATCTTACGATATATATTTAATATAGAGTCATTTTGACCTCTTTTTTCGATCCTTCACAGTTTACTTTTTTTTTTTCAGAGTCCATACGGTTGACACATATCGACGACTAAGTCTTTATATCCTGTAAAACCTGATTCTTTTTTTTCCTTTCTTACACATAATTACCTATCTACACAAACAAAGAGTCCTCATCCTTCTCCAACTTACCTTGGGGTCGAAGGATTCTTAGTTTTTACATCTTTTACATTCAACCTTTAGAATTCTCTACATTCTTCTGGATCTACTCTCAGGGGAATCACGACCAGGTGCGCCTCTCTTTGTATGTCTACTAGGAACGAGAAGACACACGATTTCAGAGGTCAAGTCTTACAAAGACCACTCCTTCAATACCTTCCCAAATCTGAAATCCCAACACACCCGACGGTAGATACCCCAGCGTGTCTCAACCTGTGCTGACTGCGTTGAATCGTCGTCGTCGTCGTCGTCGTCGTCGTCTCGGAACCACACTCTTGTCCACACAGATTTGGACAACGACATGACATTCACAGAAACGAAGAACACCATTCCGATGCGGGAGAGGGTTGAACACTCGATTTGTTTCTTTGATAAGATGGCAGTCCGGATAACAAAGTTTCAACCATTCTTCTTCTCTATCTTTTTGTAATCTGAACTGATTTTTCTTTAGTCCGACACTACAAAAACTTAAGCCCACTTTAAGGTCTCGAAGCTATGACTTGAGGAAGCCCGGTAAAGATAGTGTATATAGTTAGGACCAAACACAAGATCACAGTCTTCTCTAGACATTCGGAAGACACCCGATTGTCTTAACTTTTTAACGACACTCCAACAACCTTGGTCAGAAAGTTCCTACTCATGAAGAAAAGTATAAAGAAAACCCCTAAGATTTACGGTACGGCCACTGGTCGTCGTCAGGGATTTAACAAACCCCAGTCTACTTTGAACCAACTCGTCTCTACCCGAAGCCAAAACGTTTAGCTACTATCATGTTAAACTCCTTTCCGAACGTCAAGGGAGAATATCCTATCGATGTCTTCAATGTTTCCAGAATTTCGTTTGACTGACCGTCCTCGTTCGAGGATCCATTTTGTGTCACTTAGCGACCTTGAGAGGATATTCGTTCGCATAGATGGTCTAAGAGATTCGAGTAAATGTCGGAACGGTTAGAAAGAAGATGGAAAGAGTCGGCACGAGGTTTAGCCTCTAAACCAGAAACCACGGACCCAGGGACCTTTTTGTCAAAGGGTGGCAAGAAAACCAGAAATAGAAGTCGTCTCTGACTTCCTCCGTCTGTCTTCCTCCAGACGGGTGTCAGTCGTACTGTCACTCCTTGACAAATGTAGACACACTCTTATACCCTTGCTACGATAAGTGAAGGCTCTCACCGACGAGTCTTTGTCTTATACTCTACGCCCACCTCCAATACCCTGTCGGTACCCTCGTCCTTCCTTCCCATGGTTCCCACCCAAGGAGACGAGCCCCTTTCCTCCCTTCCCGACAACGACTCGAGTCGGACGTGTAGTTTCCATCAGACGTGTCCGGTTCGAATGGAGAAGACAGGACAGGTGGAATCCGTTATAAGGGAGACCAGAGAACAGAGAGGAGGGGAAGGGAAGAAAGAGGAGGGGAAGAACAAATCGACCAGTAAGTAAGAGTTCTTAGAAGAGGACACTGGAAAATGGAAACAAGAAAAGGGGAGGTCACGGGCTCCGTTTCCGTTTCACACGCATCTCCGGTAAATTACTCGTCCTCTCAACCCTACACCACACCCCTCCGTTGCCTTGTGGTGGTACTGCACCTCTGGTGCTCCCCGAACCACCTGTAGTTGAAAGGAAAGTCAAAAAACGGTAATACGAGAATGTAAACACACTAACAAATGATCCATTAATACAATGAAAAGAATGGAAACCTTCGTGTGCCTGAAGAGAGAAGTCTCTCTATTTCTTAATAAGTATAGTTTGTTATCCCATTCCGTAAGGTCCCCACACATAAGTACTGTATAGACAATTGCGTAGAGATATATGGGCCACAGTGCGCCCGTCAAGAGTAGGTGATACAGAGAAAGGGAAAACAGACTTCATCCATGGTAAAGTGTGCGAAGACCCGTTCACGTACGACCCTTTACGTTACGAGACCGGTTCCTACGAAACTTCTCTATCCCTCACTTAGACTGGAGGAGAGTCTCTTGAAGGTCTACGTATTCTACACTTTCATCGAGTCTGAGGGTATCCAGTATCAAAGATTCGGAGAAGCAAAATGTCTTTCTCTTTAACTCCTGGTCTTCACTACCCGTTCACTGACTAGGTCCTAAGGAAAAATTACCATCTCGGTCCTGATCGTAAAATTAAGGACTAAGGAACAGGTCCTGAGAAAAGTCAGTTGTCGTTATGTGAATCCCGGTGAGTGGGGGAAGACATTTGGGACCTCGACAGCCCCCTGTCTATACGGTCAACAAAGGAAGTCAAGAGTCTCGGCAGTCGAAGAAGTACCCCTTAAATAGACGTTAAAGAAGAGGAACAGAGGACTCCAAGGGCCCAGTATCGGGGCCGATTAGGGTCTCTCAGGGAAGGGTCCCCGTAGGTCACGTACAGTCGTCAAGGGTAGAAGAGACCTTGTCTTCGCCGTCCTGGAGTTCTTGAACGCGAAGAATTCTGAGTCGAGTTAGAGGTGGACTGAGTCGTCTCCAAAGACTTGAGAGGGGAGGTACACGGCTGGTTCAGAGTCTACCCGTGATTGGTCTTCGCCAGCCAACGGAGAGACAAGGACATCACTCTTCAGGTCTTTTTCGACTGCTACTCGTGACTCTTTCTTTTGTACGTTACGTATTCGTGTCGTAAGAGACGAGATATTTATTGGGATTAATTTTCCTTTTGTGGTCGTGTCTGAGTAGAAAAAAATAAAAAACACGACCTGTGGTACCCTCCAGGAACGTCGTCTTAGAGATCACGAACGGTTGTTATTGATCCGAGGTTCTCTCTCTTCGAAGATACGAAGAAGGTAAAAACACCGGTTGAGTTGAGACTTAGGAAAGACTCCGAGTTGTGACTAAGGAGAAAGAAAGGGGAGAACAGAAAAATCCACTGAAAGTCTCGGGGGTACAGACTGAGGTATAAGACAGGGTTTCAAGGTTCAACTAAATACTCTCGTCAAGTCGTCCCGAATTAAGTAATGGGCCAATTTTATCACGGTCCTCCCGAAGGGATCCTCCCTCCTCAGCACCAATAAGATCCGAGTAAAAAATTTCCCTGGTCTATTGTAATCTGTAACGTGTCCCCAGAGAAAGAGAATCACTGACCGTCCGCACCCTCTTCACCGAATCGATAGACTCGGTGAGTGAAATAAGACCATCGAATATTAGATCATTCTCCGTATTCTTTATTTACAGACTAGGAAAATAAATGAATATATCCTTCTAGAAGTTTTTAGTGTGAATGTATTAGGTTTATGAAATTGAACTACAGGTTTCACCAAGAAAGGAGCCAAGGTAGTAGAAGAATGAGGGGAAGGAGTAGATGTGTACAAAGTTAACGTATCTAGTAGAATCTACGGGACTTTTCAGGGGTTCAAGGACTAAGATCAGTGAAAGGTATACCTCATATAGTGTGGGATACAGCTGTAGGTCGAATAGGAAGTCCTAGGTAAAGTAGTTGAATATTTTTAAAAAAATAACCTCAAATCAACGAAATGTTGTAACACAACCAAAGACGACATGTCGTTTCACTTAGTTGTTATGTATATGTATATAGGGGAGAAAAAACCTAAAGGAAGAGCAAATCCAGTGGTGCCTCGTGACTCTTCTCAAGGGACACGATATGTCAGTTCTAGGTAAAGTCTACGAATAAGAAAGATTGAGTCGTCGACCGTCACGGATCTAATTCTTCACTTATTGTACGAGTTACGTTCCAACACCTTATCTAATGATTTAGATGGAACCATCCGACTATAATGGAATCCGACCCTACTATAGTAACGTAGGAACAGTGTACATCGTGTTCCAAAAAAAAAAAAAAAAGGTCATTTATGACCAAAGTAAGTACAAACAACTAACTTTCTTGTCGATCCAGTATTCCATCAAGATAAACGTTAGGGTGACGACCCGTATGTGTGGTTCCTTTGGTCTTAACTTTCTCTGTGTACATGGGGTTACAAGTAGCGTCGTGACAAATATTATCGGTCCTGTACCTTTGTTGGATCTACAGGTAGTCGTCTACTTACCTATTCTTTCGACACCATGTATATGTGTTACCTCATAATGAGTCGGTAATTTTTCTTATGTAAACTTAGTCAAGACTACTCTACCTACTTTGACCTCGGCTAATATGTCTCACTTCATTCGGTCTTTCTTTTTGTAGTTATGTCACATGATTGTGTATATATACCTTAAATCTTTCTACCGTTACTGCTGGGACATACGTTCTGTCCTTTTTTTCTGTGTCTACACATATTGCCTGAAAACCTGAGCCTCCCTCTCGCTCTCCCACCCTACTAAACCCTCTTACCGTAAGATTGTACATATGATAGTACATTCTTAACTTAGCAGTCAGATACAGACTGCGTCCTGTGTCGTACGAACCCCGACCACGTACCCCTACTGGGTGTCTCTACAATACTCCTCCCTCCACCCTTCCCCCAAGTACAAACCCTTGCGTACATTCTTAATTTCTAAAATTTTAAATTTTTTATTTTTTGATTTTTTTTTTTTTTTCTTTCTTTCTTTCTTGTCGATCTTTCATGTTTCCTCGGTTTCACGTTGTCATATCTCACAAAGAATCCCATGAACGAAGTCGAGTCAAGTCAAGTCAAGTCAGTGAGTCAGCACAGGCTGAGAAACGCTGGGGTACTTAGCGTCGTGTGGTCCGGAGGGAGAGGTGGTGGTAGAGGGCCTCAAGTGAGTCTGAGTGCAGGTAGTTCAGGCACTACGGTAGGTCGGTAGAGTAGGACCCGGCAGGGGAAGAGGAGGACGGGGGTTAGAGAGGGTCGTAGTCTCAGAAAAGGTTACTCAGTTGAGAAGCGTACTCCACAGGTTTCATAACCTCGAAGTCGAAATCGTAGTAAGGAAGGTTTCTTTAGGGTCCCAACTAGAGGAAGTCTTACCTGACCAACCTAGAGGAACGTCAGGTTCCCTGGGAGTTCTCAGAAGAGGTTGTGGTGTCAAGTTTTCGAAGTTAAGGAACCACGAGTCGGAAGAAGTGTCAGGTTGAGAGTGTAGGTATGGACTGGTGTCCTTTTTGGTATCGGAACTGATCTGCCTGGAATCAGCCGTTTCATTACAGAGACGAAAACTTATACGATGGATCCAACCAGTATTGAAAAGAAGGTTCCTCATTCACAGAAAATTAAAGTACCGACATCAGTGGTAGACGTCATGAACGAATCCTTCGGCTAATGCGTCATCTTTATGATACAAGGGAACTATTGCACAAAGACTCGGTTATAGATCACCCCTCACCCCTTCCATCCTCCTCTCATATTTCTGCCTCTTTTAGTCTCTCCTGGCTGTTTCTCTTTAGTCGGGAAACGTAGGGGGTCTTTTCTCGGACCTCTCTAGTTACGGTGCGAGTGTAGAAGGAACAGTCAAGAAGTCGCCTACCCTTTCAGTCACCTTTCTATGACCAAACTCCCAGTCTTCAACAAACAAATGAAACTTGTAGGTAAAAGAGTAGATATCTTCTTATTAAACAAAGTCCGGGTGACCTATCTAGTTTACTTTCTTATATGTTTATATTTAGACTTGACGAAGAGAAACCGTAAACTTCGTCGAAAACCGTAAAGGGAGGACTCTTAAGAGAAGGTGACCTAGATAAAAAGAACAAACGGGGGAAAGAGACTAATTTAATTGATTTCTAGAAAATTTTGGTAACTCTGTGTCCTTTTCACATGTTTCCTCGGGCACGGCAGTACCTAATCCTCAATTCGTCGATACCCTCTTAGGAGGAGCCCTACTTCCCACTTCGGTGTGGACTCTAGTCTCTATAGAACAACGACCGAGACCTCTCACCCCAAGTATGTATTCGACGTGAGTCTAATAAAATAGAGGTAGTGGTAGTCCCAATAAACACTCAGACTCGTGTAAGATACTTGTCTCAGTGGGTTTCGAGTCTCTGGTAGTTAGGTGGTAAACTTACTCGGCTTCGTAGATATTTCACTGTCAGTCGTCGTAAAGATTCCTTGGTTTAAGTCCCCGATTATCTTGTGTCTGACCTCAACT
The DNA here is from genome assembly GCA_006410555.1 of Capra ibex. Classification (NCBI taxonomy): domain Eukaryota; kingdom Metazoa; phylum Chordata; class Mammalia; order Artiodactyla; family Bovidae; genus Capra; species Capra ibex. The sequence continues at coordinate 4,627,179 of SJYO01050144.1, read as the reverse complement.
TGTTTAAATAGAGGACCTAGTTCACCGTGTTTGGGACACAGAAACCTAGTTCCCAGTTTATCGTTTCTAACTCTGACTTCTTAGAGTGTATCCAGCAAACGGAAGAGTGAGGAGTGACGACAGTGGCACCTGGTATAAAAGGACGTTGTAGAACGTAAGGTGACCCCGACAATCTTGATGGGTGGGGATTTCATCCTTTTGAGAATACAGTCGACGTTATGGAGACCCTACTTTTCCAGGAAGGTTCTTGATCGATCCAAAATCTCAGACTTTTCTCAAGGGACACTGAAAGAGTAGGGGGTACTCCTTAGAGGGGAGTGTCCCTTTATGATGAGACACTAGTCATGGCCTTTTCTACTGAATTTCGTGCGATAAAATTAAAGAAAAAAGAAGAGAAACCGTACACCCTAGAATCAAGGGGTTGGTCCCTGACTTGGACGTGGGGGACGTAATCTTCGTGTCCCAGAACTGGTGACCTACCGGTCCCTTCAGGGTTGTAACGACAAAATCTATAAGTATCTTAAAAATGGTTTATTCAACCTTCCTAAAAGTTCCCTTTTCTATGAAGTCAAAAGAGACTCACGTTAAAACCCAGACACTAACCTTTAGAAACATTCCTGACATAAATTGGGTAAATAAAAATAGACTGAAATGCGATGTGACTTAGACATTCTAATTCTGTAAAATAGATCATTGAAGACATATCCTTGTTTTCGTTTCAATAACTTTCTTGTTCAGTCAGATACACCATAGTTGTGAAACCCTAGAGTTGACCATTGTTTCAAATCGTTTGACCCCGAGAAAACACTCTTTTCTGGAACTTAAGGTCAAATTTACCTTCTTTTTACTCCACTTTTAATGTAGATTTGAGAGAGATTTACGAATTCTTCACATGACAACTTAAAGGGACCGTCAGGTCTCCAATTCTGAGGTTTAAGGGTTATGTCCCCCGTACCCAAACTAAGAAACAGGTCCTTGATCCTAGGGTGTCCGACTTTCCGGTCTTTGTTTATTTTTATTCTCTACATGACAACAAAGGATGAAAACAATAATGTATCTAACGAAGAGTTAATAAACTGGTAGTCCGTAGAGCCATTTACTTTGTCCTTTCAAGGTCGTTTGATTATTAAGGTTAAAATAACAATGTACCAAACCAATAAAGGAAGCCTCCATGTATCACTTATGTCTTTCTTCCGTGTGTCTCTCTTCGTTGTGTCTGTTTTATTTTTCTTTTTTTACTTAGGAAAATATATCCACCTTTGTATTTTTTTTTTGTTTAAAGGAATACTTTGTTCTCCCCTCTCGTACCCTCTTTCCTAAGAAATGTGATCCCTTAACACAGGAGTGACCCGATCTTAGGCTCTATCAGAGAAGGAGTGGTAACTAATTACGTCCAAAGAAAGGTCAGATACTGTCCAGGGAGGAGCTCCGGACCCTAAGGACTTCCACCGCTCTCATTGTCGGAATGACGACGGACCCGTTCTGTGTCAGTCCGACACACCAGGTCGGGTCGTCTGACGGTACGTCTTGAAAAGACGGTCGAGTGACAGACCCACACTTGGTGTATTGGATCTCGAGTAGGAGACTCAGTCTGGTAGTCTATTTTACATCACTCGAGGACAACCCTTCCTACCCTTTTCTACGTCTTTGTTTGTTTCACGATAAATAACGGTTCGTGTCAGGGATAAACTGTAGACTTTACCTCTAACATCACTAAATAGTCCAGCCCTAGTCCTAAAAGTATTTTCCTAGCGTCTCTTACAGGGACGATTAGACTAGGACACCCTCTTCAATTAGAAAAGGGAGAAAAAGAAAGAAAGAGTAGGTAGCGAAAAAAGAAGGAAGGAACGGAAGATGAGAGGGAGAAAGAAGGAAGGAACGGAAGAAGAGAGGGAGAAAGAAGGAGAGAGAGGGAGGGGAGAGAAAGAAATAAAGAGAGTGAGAAAGAGAAAAGCTACTAATTAAAAATGTTCTCTTAAATTCTTACTACACAATCCCGTCTATATAGAAAAAGGAAGAGTTCCTTGTAAGGACCCGTCGGTCGTTACCTGAACTCTTCCGTGCACTAATATCGTTGGTCCACCTACTCAAAACCTCAGTTTGTCAGACACAAAAAAGAGGGAATTTTAAACAGATTTGAACCCCGTTCAATAATTAAAGTCACAGAGTCAAAAGAGTAGATATTTAGTCCCATAACCATTTTAGTCATGGGGGGAGTTTTCCATCAACACTACTAATTTACTTTACTATGAACGACCCGAGTTTCACGTAATTGAACGTAATAGTATTTTCGATACGGTTCAATGTCGGTGAGAACGAGGTAGTGAAGGTCTGTGAAGTCGACTCCAAATCTGAACTGCAAATATTCATCCTAGACGTTGAAGAGTGAGTCATCTCCTCTTAAGACCGTGGTCCCGTAGCAACGCCAAGAGTCTGAAGGACTTTTAGATCACATCTGTAGAAACTCCCCGGGGTTAGAACAAAAAATCCGTGTAGAGTAACACACCCAACTAGAGACGACCAATCATTACTTTTGTCCTGGTTAAAGGTTACGTCTATTCATGGGACCGCATTATTGTCCCAAATTTTTTAATCGACTCAAAGTATACTCAGTCTTCATTCTATACCATAGTTTTTACCGTTACATTTGAGTAGTATTACTACCCGTAGACCCTTGATCTTGTTTCTTCACGACACGAACGATGTAGGGTACGACCAGTCTTGAGGTTCGCTCATAGAATTAATAAAGACTCGTGGTGTGAAATTTTCCTGGCAACTGTTTGGTCTTGGTCAAGTCTTTAAACCTTGGTCCATCGTTTCTTAGAACCTTGAGGTATTGATCCCTATCAACTCTTCACCTGTTTTGGTTTACCTCCCGAAGAGAGCACTGAGTCACCATTTCTTAGACGGAGGGTTATGTCCTCTGTACCCAAGCCACGGACCGGACCCTTCTAGGGGGTACGGGTCCTCGTTCATTCGACCACACGGTGTCGATACCTCGGACACAAAATCTCGGTCCCTTGACGTTGACGACTTCGAGTACACGGGATCTCGGGATACGAGACGTTGTTCTCTTCAGTGGTGTTACTCTTCGAACGGGTGGTGTTGATCTCTCATCGGGGACGAGAGACGTTGACCTCTTCCGGGTCCGTCGTCACTTCTGGGTCGTGTCAGTTTTTGTTTATTTATTTTAATATATAATTTTTTGTTGGTTTACCTCTGTGATAGTAACAGAAATTTATAAATGTTCTCTTTATTAATTTGAAAAAGATAGGTTTTTTTCTCCTGGAGCTCCCAATATTCGTCGGGTCACCCTTTCTCCAAATTGGTTAAATACTGAATTACATTCCTTTCGGTTCAGGTGACCCCAACTCTGAAATAAAACCAAACAAACGAACAAATGTCCAAAAGAGATCACAGATTTTATCTTGAACTTGTGCGTCAACAGAGTTATTTATACACAACTTACTTATACTTATTACCAAAAATTTCGTCATTCTCACGGAGTTTTACCCCGACCCGAAGAAACAAGGACCTTGATAGGTCTATGCTAGAAACCACTCTGTACTATGTAAGTCCGTACTTCACGTCTGACCCGATCCACTGGAAGTGCCAGACATAGTTGGGACTCCATCCCAATAAGATATTGGTCGCTTTCCCGGCCACGGGTCTCTTGTTTGTACTCGGAGAGTTGTTAAGTAAATAGGGGGTCACGGGGCGGGACTGAGGGCTCAAAACCGACATTACTTGAGGACCGACCACCTCCCCGAGGAAGTAATTACCGTGTCACCAATGTTGAGGAGATTAGACTGTTCCTGTGTCGAAAGTTGAGACTGAAGGTAGTAGAAGGGGATTCTCACAGGGACTTATCTCAGACCGTCAGTAGTTTTTGTCCGGTCACAGTGACTCTTAGGTCCTAGGCACCCAACGACGAAGGACACGGGTAGTGGAGAGTGGGGGTGCCGGTCACTTTCCGGACGTCGAGAGACAGATCGACGAGCCGGGGTATGACGGGTGTGTGGGGTGGAGCCGTGTAAAAAAAAAAAAAAATAGTCTCGACCTTGATTTAAGGGGTTCGGGGATTGACCACACATCTGGGGCTCATATTTGTGCTAGGGACCGTAATTAGTTCCCATTATCTTTGGTCTCTACTTGACAGTACATCGACCGATAGGACAACGACTCAGTTACGTTGGAAAATTTTTGTGTGATTCTTTATGTGTGCGGCCGACCCTTGTCTCGTACTTTCTTTAAGGTTTCGTAAAAAAGGAAGGGGGTAGGGGTGGGGAAACGAAAAGAAAAAAATTAACGTGTCCTTAAGTCATTGGTCTTTTTGTATTCTTAATTTTTATCTTAGACCTGAAGATTCCTAGACGTGATCTCCTCATACGGCTCTTTTTCGAAAAATAATAAATATACGGTAAGAACATCGTTCTCCAAATTGATAAAGTTGTACCTTTTATATGTAGAGGTAGGAGTCAGTAGACGAGGAGAACCGTTGTGACAACAGTCGGCGTACAACATCTCCTCAGAACTTCAATCTTCTTTCTAGACTCAAATTTAAATATATAGGAAAAAATAAAGACATTGAAATCCACTTCATAAATGGAAGAACAATTCAAAATAGCCCGAGTAGACGTTTTTATCTTAGTCTTATAAGTGGTGTGTCTTAAAATTACTCCTAAATTTCTGTATTGGTAAACAGATCAGGTATGAGACTTTGTCTCGTCCGTGAACTGTTTGCGCCCGACTAAGATGTAGAATAAACCTTTTGTGCAGTCTTCGTACTTCGGACGAACTGTGTTGGGTTCTTGTGTTATTGACAAGAAGCGAGTTTGGAGTACGTATTTGTATAAACTAAATTTTCAAATCCCCGAAAGATACCATAAAGTGTATCTGTTTTAGTATAAGTGTTACCATACTTTAGCGAAACCGGTAAGATTGTGAAAAATTAAAATTCCAGTTGTCTACGGGTGGGTCGTTTCGTACCTTTTTTATGTCGTAGACCGGGTCGACTAAGTCGTAACCAGTAAAGATTTCTCTTCTACGAATCTTCTATATATATAAATACTAATTTATATACGTACACGATTCGACAAAGTCAGGACAGGTTGAGAAACACTGAGATACCTGACATCGAACGGTCCGAAGAGATAGGTACCCTAAGAGGTCCGTTCTTATACCTCACCCAACGGTACGGGAGGAGTAATTTATTTATATATATATATACGTAAATACATAATATATATTATATAGTATACATATATATGTATATATGTTAATTTTGTTCAACTCGTTGTTCGACTGTAAGTGAAACATACCTAAACCTGAAGGTAGTTGATGTTAGACGATTAGATATAACGATTAATCGTGAATTCGTAAAACAAGTTAAAGATGGGTCAAGGATTCGGAGTAATAAACGATCTGATAATAAACAATGGACCACATCGTCCTAACTTCGTTAATAAGGGTAAAGTATCTATTACACTCATTTCCTCCCTCCGATTTATTAAGGTCTTCGGTGGGTCACAGATGAAACACCAATTAGACTCCTACGACTGTCCAAAACTCAAGAAGATCTTATGTTACTGACTATTTTACTTCGATTGACATCGATTATTGAAGACTATTCGGGACTGGTGTCCCGGTACACACTTTCACCGAGAGATTTACGACTGACATTTACTCATTTATATGAGGCATACCGATCCTGTTGATAAAACATTAGGTGATAGGTTTCGTCTTGTAAAAAATTTTTAACTCTATGTCAAATATATGTTGTAATATATTCAATGTCCACAAATTGTATCACTAAGTGTTGAAAATTTCCAATATAAGGTAAATATCAATAATTTTATAACTGATATAAGAGACGTAACATGTTATGTAAGAACGTCAAATAAATAAAATATATATTAACAAACATGAATTAGGGCATAGAGACAACTGGGGGAGGGAAGGAGAAGGGAGACCATTGATGATCAAACAATAAATATAGACACTCAGACGAAAAAACAACAATGTAAGCAAAATAAAAAATCTAAAGTGTATATTCACCATAGTAAACAGAAAGAGACTGAATAAAGTGAATCGCATTATGGGAGGTTCGGGTAAATACAATGGTGTTTCCGTTGTAAAGTAAAAAATACCGATTCTTCATAAAGTAACACATACACACACACGCAACACACACACACACGCGCACACACACACGTATATGTATATACATATGGTGTAGATGAAATAGATAAGTAGACCAGAGGTGACACCTAGTGAACGGTATTGAGGCATCACCGTTCAATTGTTATGTTTCCTTATGTTAAAGTTTATAAGAATTATTAGAGTTCCACGTATTTTCTACTTATAACAAGGTTCTCTATTTATCGTAAATGAGATTTTTACAGGTGAGAACTACTCTTTAGTTAGAATAAAGGTCTTGACTATAAATCGCCGGTACGTGAACTGTTGTACCTTCAAAACTAACCAACCCAAAGTTAAGATTAACGTACCTTAGACACGACTAACTGTCCACCGACAACCTGATAATAGCGACTCAAAAGAGTTTTACTTTTCAAAAGGAGAAGAACACACATAACAACTTCTTTGTAGACCGACCTCCGTCACGACAACTCTAGACTACAACGTAGCACTTCCGACTGGTTTTCCCCCTCCCGCCCCCATCCCCAGTTATAGTAACAGTACTAAGAGATACTCGGAACGAGATAGGTGGCTCGACTTGAATTTATAAGACATCGATGAAAAAAGCCTCTTCCGTTACCGTGGGGTGAAATCATGAGTACGGACCTTTGAGGGTACCTACCTTCTCGGACTATCCGACGTCAGGTACCCCAGAGTTTCTCAGTCTGTGTGCCGACTCGCTGAAGTGAAAGTGAAAAGTGAAAGTACGTAACCTCTTCCTTTACCGTTGGGTGAGGTCACAAGAACGGACCTCTTAGGGTACCTGCCTCCTCGGACCACCCGACGGCAGACACCCCAGCGTGTCTCAGTCCGTGCTGACTTCGCTGAATCGTCGTCGTCGTTGGAAAAATAATGAAAAACTAAGTATTGAGTAAATTAAATAAAAAAATTCAGATGTCAAGTCACAAAAAAGTCACATAAGTGGCTCAACATGTTGGTAGTACGGTTAGTCAAAATTTCGTAAAAATACTAGGGGGTGACGTCTTTGGGACATATATAACCGTTAGTGAAGGGTATATGAGAGAGGGGAGTCCGATCCGTCAATCATTGCATTGGAGACAGTAGTGTTTAAACGGATATGACTTGAAAGGACATATACCTTAGAATGCACCAGAAGACACTGATCAAAGAAAGTGAATCGTACAAAAGTTCAAAGTAGTCATGAAGTAAATAGAATATAGACGTATTACAAGGTAAGATACCTATATAGTGTAATATACATGGGTAAGAAGTCAACTACTTTGTAAATCCATGAAAGACCAGTAACACCTAGTACGAAGATACTTATAAGAACATGTTCAAAAACACACCTGTGAACAAGAACAAAGAGATCAATATACGGATCCTCATCTTAAAGACCCATCAAGCAATTGATGTAAATTTGAAGATTCCTGGAAAGTCTCAAAAAGTTTCGTCGATATGTTAAAATGTGAGAACAGTCGTTACCTGTTTCCTATGTAGAAGAGATGTAAGAGTGGTCGTGACCTATCAATAGACATCAAAACTGAGATCGGTACGATCATCCACACTTCTCCATAGAGTAGCTCCAAAACTAACCGTAAAGAGACTACCAGGGACATTTCTTATAATATGTCATTTCTATTTAACTCCATGTAATTTTAGAAGCTCCGAATAAACTCTTTTGTAGCTAAACTTAACCCATCACGAATTGGTCCCCATCAATCATCGTGAGGTGGTTGTCCTCGATTCCCTTCGGAAATGTCTCGTCTCGCCTTCGTTTCGTTCCTCTAGCAGACTAACCGACGTCGAATTTACCAACAGAATAAACCGACAAACAATAACCAGTAACAAATTTAAAGTTAAAAAGTCTATCTTCCCGTGAATATCCTTAACCGAGTCCGAATCCAAAACCAAACGTTGGTTCCGTAGCCTCAGAGGAGTCAAATTAAGAATCATTTGGGGATGTTAGTAAACAGGAGTAACTTCAATTCTTAATACCTGTTAATGTTCATATAGTTCTCGAAGGGTCCACCGAGTCACCATTTCTTAGACGAACGGTAACGTCCTCTACGTCCTGTACCCCAAACTAGGGACCAACCCTTCTAGGGGACCTCCTTCTTTACCGTTGGGTGAGGTCATAAGAACGGACCTTTTAGGGTACCTGTCTCGTCGTATCACCCGATGTCAACTGCCCCAGTGTTTCTCAGTCTGTGCTGACTCGCTGACTCGTACTGTGTGTTCAAATAGTGTGTCAGGATTCACACCCAACCCACTTATTCACTATCACTCTCTAAACAAATTTCGAATCGAAATTAGACGTCTCCTTTTAAATTAATCGACTTAGGAACTGACATGTTCTCCGACCGTCAGAGACAACTCTTCCTGCCTCACATTCTATAAGGGAAATCTGACGTCGCAAACGGACGGTCGACCGACTACAGGTAGTCACTAGTCGTGTAATCGTCTTCCACGGGTCAGGTCGTGGAGACGTGAACGAGACTTCCAAACAAACAGATCGCCGAGAAGGGGTTGTGCTCTTTTTCTTAGTGTAGACGGAACCTGTACGTAGGTAGAAAGTCAAGGGTTCTACTGTAAACGAACGAGACTGGAACCATCAGACAGAGAGAGTCGGAGAATTTTATAGTTTATCCAACACAATTTCGGGTCAACCTCTTGTTTCTCATTCGTTCTCTTTTTCGACAGTAAAACGTTCTGGGTTCTGGGTAGGAAAATTTCATTGATTGTGTAGACACTTCTGTTTACTCTCCTGCTACCTAAGTCTTTCACACAAGAGTACCTGGGTTAAATGAATCCATCAAGACAAAAGAACACACCTTAATACACACTTCTAGGAAAAGAGACGTACCTTTATGGAGACTTCTAAAAAAACTTCGTACGTATAGAGAACTAGACGAAGTCCCACCTCGGATTTGTTTCCATTTTTTTATTTAAGGTAGTAATGGATACAACAACCTTGATTCGTCTTTATACTTATTTGTTCCCCAAGGGTCCATCGAGTACCCATTTCTTAGTCGGACGTTACGTCCTCTACACCCAAACTAGGGACCCAGTCCTTCTAGGGGATCTCTTCCCTTATCGTTGGGTGAGGTCATAAGAACGGACTTCTTGGGGGTACCTGTCTCCTCAGACCGCCCGATATCAGGTACCCCAGCGTCTCTCAGACTGTGCTGACTCGTGTTCGAGTAACACAATACCCAATTTCGACCTCTCCGACTGACTCTAAGTGAGGTTTTATTAATAAACGAATATAGTGAATAGACGAGGAGATTCTCTTTTCAGAACGAAATAAGGATAAAGACAAAGGTACTCCTCACGTCGTTCTTGTGACCTCTCTACCTACTTCGACGCACCTGACTTCTCGAGGTGCCCCGATCTTAGTTTGAATTGACTTGTTAGGTGCACCTTCTTTGTACCTAAAAGTGTGTCGTAAACCAACTGAAACTCTCTCCTACAACTAAAGTGAGAGAGTTGAGGGATAAAGTAGATAAAATAATGGTATATAAAGGATTTCTCTTCCGGACCGGTCATAGTTTTGTTTCGTGAGATGAGACAAAAATTAATGGGAAAAGTTCCGACGTGATCCGTTACGTCTACGACGGACCAGATTGAACTTGACGTTTGTCTTTACAAAACAGGCAAAAGGAACTTTCGCGACCCGTCTCACACACTTCGAATCTCACTATTCCTAACTTAAAAGTCCAAATAGAAAATTATCCCTGCTATTCTAAGATTACGGAGTCGCGAGGTACGATAGACCTAAAACCACCACCCTTGGCAGTGGTCTCCCTACATGGCCCGCCACCCCCACCCCCACCCCCCGACCCAATTGGAGTCTCTTTGTGTTTGTACTCACCCACCTCACGAGGGAAAGGTACTCTTAGCGACAGGGAGAGAAAGTGTCGGACCGGGTTTACTAGTCCGAAATACGGTCATTCGTTTCGTTACCTAATAAAAAAGGTAACCAGTCTCCTTCAAAAGAAAGAAAAAAAAAAAAAAGGAAAAACACTTACCTCTATTTTTTACGAGTAACCTTTTCCCTTGATATCCTTAAAGTAAAATCATTTTACTTTCCGACGAATCCAAGGGTTCTTCGGGACCTCCTTCCACGTTTCGGGTTCCGTTGTTCCCAGGAACCTTAGGACGTCTACACGTACATTTAGGATAAAGACAACGTCTGGTCGACACGTCGGAATTACACCGAAATAGAAGTACTTGAAGTCAAAAGACCTGATAGTGTTCCCCTTTTAAGATCCATTTATTTCACTTTGCTCACGTTCATTTTATAAATCTTCTGTGAGTTATAAATAATCAAAGGAAGAAAACGGAAACTTGATTCTGTTTTCTAATGTGTCCGAAGGGTGGGTAGAAGACACATAAACCCTTGTTTCAGTACTTATGTTTATATCCTTCGGGCTCCCTGCCGAGACGTATATGTTGTAGAATAGGACGGTCGACTAGAGTAAGTGAAGTTGAGTGGTTTACAAATACTTCACATACGAACACGAAGTTCGACGAACCCTGACGTCTCAAATGTCAACCTACTCTCTACCAATGACCGAAGACAGAAGGTCTTGCAGAGAGAATGTGTTGTTGTTTCGAAACATGCAGCCCGTCCAATTATCATGTGCCACTACACACATGCACGCACATAAATCCGTGCGTGTGTGTGTGCAACGTGTATTTGTCAAAACCTTCCCTCTATTAGGTGTTCCCGACTTCCTTACTTTTCCCTGAAGAAATAAAAGAACCGACCCTACTCTCCCCGAGATGTTCCTCGTTTTTATAGTGGGGATATTGATAAGAAGAAAGACTTGGTTTCAGTCCCCGGAGACTTAAAGTGTTGATGGGTCTATTAAGGGGAGAATTACGATAAGTTAGAAAGAAATTTACGGTTCTTGTAACCTCGGAGGTACGGAGGTCCGAAGTCGATAAAGAAGACCGACCTTAAGAGAGAAGGTTGAAATCTTTAGACTGAGTGTGCAGGTGAGGGTCGAGTTTCGAGGAGAGAGTTCGGAAGAGAGGAAAACATCGAGATAATGGATTACATCAGTACTATGTATAAAATCCTACTTACTTTAGTCAGAATATTTACCAAGACCTTCAATTAAAGACAGTTTTTATAAGGTGACTGGGGGTTTGACCGAACTCTGGAAAGTATTGAACGGTTATTGGGGTGAGACCCAAGAAGATAGTAAAAGAGGGAACAGGGAGAAGAATAGTTCAGTCTCTCACTTTCGAAACTACCTTCGTACTTCGGAAGAGACGATAATCGTAGAGAACTCATAGTTGGGTTGTTCGTCTTCTTTTTTCGTCTTGTCATACACAAACACTGTGTACCGGGAGAGAGTTGTTCGGGTAACCATGGTATGCCTAGTCGTCACGTTTACCGTCACTCTCACAATCAGCGAGTCAGCACGGACTGAGAAACGCTGGGGTACCTGACATTGGGTGATCCGAGGAGACAGGCACATAACAGATCCGTTATTATGACTTCACACATCGGTAAGGGAAGAAGTCCCCTAGAAGGGCTACGTCCCTGACTTGGGTCCAGAGGGTACAACGTCCGTCTAAGAAATGGTAGACTCAGTGGTTCCTTCGGGGTCTGTACATTTAATCTCTTCCTGTACTTCTATGTACATATACATACCCACTCATGGAAATGACAGGCAGACTTTGATAGTGTTGTAACAATTAGTTGATATGAGGTTATATTTCATTTTTCGACCCTTTTTTTTTTTCTGACACTTCTTGTTTCACAATTTTATGTACCTCAGGGTGGTAACCGGAGAAAGTGTCCCTTGACTGTTCACTCTTAAGTGAGTAAAACACGGTTGTCCAAATAACAACAATAACAACGAATGACCAATTCAGTAACACAGGTTGAAAAGCACTGGGGCACCTGACATCGGACGGTCCGAGGAGACAGGTACTCTAAAGGGTCCGTTCTTAAGACCTTATGACCTCACCCAACGGTAAAGAATGAGGTCTCCTAGAAGGACTGGTTCCCTAGTTTGGACGTAGAAGACGTAGCGTCCACCCAAGAAATGATGACTTAGTGGTCTCTTCGGGGAATATTGTTGTCCTGTTGTTTGGTTCATTGACTTTTGCCTTTTTTACTTTTTTTGGATTTTGATAAGACGGTTCATTAATTAGTACGACGAAAAGAGAACACTGCAGACTTGACTAAATTTCCTAAAACCCTCAACCATCTATGACACTTTACGTACGAATCAGCGAGTCAGTACAGGTTGAGAAACGTTGGGGAACCCGACATCAGGTGGTCGAGGAGAAGGTACCTTAAGAGATCCGTTCTTATGTCCTCACCCAACGGTAAGCAAAGAGGTTTCCTAGAAGGACTGGGTCCCTAACTTTGACCCAGAGGACATAACGTCCGCTTAAGATATAATCGGTGGTCCTTTGACATCATTTGTAAGTCAGAGAAGGAGAAGAGATATTATCAATACTAGAGATTTTATACCTATTACTATTATATTGGTCTTCACTGAGTACCGGACCGTTCCGAAACCTCGAACCGCTACTCAGGAAGTTTTATAAGAGTTTTAAGTTCACTCAGGTTGTCTTGGTGACTTTAAGTCATCCCACAAGACCATAAATATCTCTTAACAAGTCCTTTGTGTGAAAAACCCCCCTCGGTTCTCATACCAAGTTTAAGAGCGAGCCAAAGACTATTTCGACTCAACATGAGTCCGGTGGGTGCAGGGGAGGGACGGGACCAACTGGGGCAAATGGGGACTCTTCACATCCGCCCTCGTCCCACGGACGTCCGAACAAGAGGTCGTAAAGTTAAAGATAGTACTGAATGAAAGCCGGGAAATAATTAAAAAAGTGAAAAGAAAAAAAAAAATTAACCATCGTTGAGATTTCACGGAGATTCCGTCATCTGTCGACCAAAAATGGTGTAACGACTAACTCAAGTAGTTGAAAAGAAACGGAGGGGGGACGAGGGGTTTAGGTCACCTTTCAGTGACCGTTACTGTACTTCGTAAATAAGAAAAAGGTGGAGAAAAAAAAAAAAAAAAAAATTTGTCCTTTTTGTGACCTTTTTGTCTAACATACGGGTCCGACAATCGAGAACTGTAAGGGAGAGATAAGTCTGGATAATAGTGTCATTGTTTTTACCAAATCTATTGTATTTGGATTGGTCTTAAGGACCTCTTCCTTTACCGTTGGGTGAGGTCATAAGAACGGACCTTTTAGAGTGCCTGCCTCCTCGGACATCCGATGTCAGGTACCCCAGCGTTTCTCAGTCTGTACTCACTCGCTGAAGTGATTGGTCTTAAGTAAAGTCGGACGGGGGTCCTGTTCCTCCCCTCGAGAGGGAGGTTAAACCCCGTCTTTGTCCTGAAAAGGTCCTTAAGTCGAGACGGGCTTTACCTCGTCCTTACACTAGGTATGAGACACACCTAGTAAAGGTTCTCTTTACCTGAAAACCCCCTATATAATTATGTAAGTACCCTTTCCCTTGAGTCGTAGTGAGGTCACATCTGAGATCCTGGACAAATCTTCTGAAGACGAGACCGGGACATGGAACTTGAGTGTGATGGAGAGACCCGATGTGAACCTTATAAGTGTCGGGACCCTAAGGAACGGTTTTATCGGAAATCGAACGAATCTTCTCCAAAAAAGACCCGGAGAACGAACCGACACAAGAGACCTTCTACCTGCAGCACATATAGAATTCGTTCGTTACACATCGGGAAACACCGCTACGTCTACCTCCGACTCGAAGGAACGGTCTCCTATCTCTTTCCCCTCCCTTTTCTTCCCACACTTGGTCGCATACGTACTCGCACGACACGACACGTGCACGAGTAAGTCAGGAGAGACACTGGCGGGTCCGACATGGGACGGTCTGGGGCACAGGTACTCTAAGAGGTCCGTTCTTTTGACCTCAACCACCGGTAAAGGAGGACGTCCCCGAGAAGGGTTGGGTCCCTACCTTGGGCGCACTAGGTCTACTCTCTACCCTGAGGGTCACCAATTTCCGCCTAAGAAATTGGTGACTCGGTGGACCCTTAAGGACGCACTTGGCCTCCACCTGAGATAAGGACGAAGGTCCAGGCCCACGTCTGCAAGCTCCTTCGACTCTTGAGTTCGATTATATCGAAAACATCCGACAATACTCCCATGTACACTACCTATCTTCCTACCCGGTAGTCAAGCAAGCTACGGAATGCAGACTTATAAATTTAAATACTACACAACGAGATATAAATGTACTAACGGGTTCCAGGGGTTTACCATTTTCTCTCGGACCCCCTCCAATAATGAGTCCGGGGAATTAGACAACTCGACTAATCTTCCTTATCCAACTTATATGAGAGACCCACTTTGAGAGAGACGAAAGGGAAGTCCTCATCCCTGTCTCAAAAGACAACACTTTTCTTGGACCTTAAACCTCGGTCTTTCTACACCTAAGTTGTTTGTGCATAATTCGTGGATAATACACAGTTGGTCTCCATCTGTGGTCCTATCTATTTTACTTCGGTTTTAAGAGTCTTTTAAATGTCGTCCTTTTACGTACTAACACACTTTTTTAACTAAATATTGTAATACACAAAGCTCATATGTCATAATGTAAAGATGACACATGGAATGTCTCCCGAGTGGAAGTTTTTAAAGTAAAGGTATACAGTGAGATTCGAGCCCAAAACGGGAGGGAGGTCGAGAGGAGACCGAAGGGACCACCAAACCTACCATTTCTTAGACGGACGTTACGTAGGGATCAAGGTAGGGACCCAGTCCTTTTATGGAACCTCTTCCCTTACCGATAGTGAAGTCATAAGAACGGACCCCTAAGGTACCTGTCTCCTCGGTCTTCCCGTTGTCAGGTCCCCCACCTTTCCTTACACCTTTCCTCTGTCTATCTGCCTAGCTGATTGCGAAAGTGAAAAGTCGGGAGGAGAGACCATTGGTCTTGAGACAAGAGAGATAGATACACAAACAAGAAACATAGTTACACAAAAACAAACCAAACCAAGTAAATAAATAAAACAAATAGACAAAAAAAACAAACAAATAATCCAAAAATAAAAGATACATACTCACTTTAGAATTCTACGAACAGAAAGAGGTAGACTGAATAGAGTGAATCGTATCATGGGAATTCAAGGCAAGCACAACACTGTTTACCGTTCTAAAGTGTAAAAAATACTATTCATCATAAGGCAAAGGGTGTAGAATAAGTAAGTAAGTAAGTAAGTAAGTAACTACCCGTGAATCCAACAGAGGTATAGAACTGTTTACATTTGTTACGACGTTACTTGTATCCCTACGTATAAAGAAAAGTTTAATAACAAAAGAAGGAATTTGTTTGTACGTCTTCACCCTAACGTCCTAGTATACCATCAAGACGAGAATTGAAGACTTGTCAGAGGTATGACAAAAGGTATCACCGACGTGGTTAAATGTAAGGATGATTAGTACATACTCCAAAGGTAAAAGAGGCATAGGAGTAATTGTGAACAATAAAGAACAGAAATACTAGTATCGGTAGGACTGTCCACACTCCACTGGAAAGTAACACCAAAACTAAACTTGAGGGGAGTGTTAATCACTACAACTCGTAGAAAAGTACACAGACAACCGGAAGACGTACAGAAGAAACCCTTTTATCGATTAGCTGAGGAGGCGGGAAAAACGTGATTCTAATACACAAAAAACAACAACTCAATCCCGAAGGGACCACCGAGTCTACCATTTCTTAGATGGACGTTACGTCCTCTGGGTTCAAGTTAGGGACCCAACCTTTCTAGGGGCCTCTTCCCTTACAGATGGGTGAGGTCATAAGAACGGACCTCTTAGGGTACCTGTCTCCTCGGACAGCCCGATGTCGCGTACCCCAGCGTTTCTCAGTCTGTGATAACTTACTGACTGTGAAAGTGAAAACAACTCAATATACTTAATAAACACATAAAACCTATAATTGGGGAATAGACTATGTAAAGTCTATAATTGGGGAATAGACTATTTTTAGAAGAGGGTAAACCATCCAACGGAAAAGTAAAATGACTACCAAAGAAAACGATACCTCTGTAAAAATTCAAACTAAATTAAAGTGAGGTAAATAAAAAGGGAATAAAGAGAACGAACTCCTCTGTGTAGGTCTTACTACAACGATTCTGACTACAGGTTCTGTGTGACGGACACAAGAAAAAAAAAATGAGGAGGATCCTCAAAATACCAAAGTCCGGATTGTTAAGTCAAGAGATTAGGTAAAACTCAAGTAAAAACACTTACAATACACTCTATCAGCAGATCAAAGTTAAAAAAAAAAAAAACCGTATTTTGATGGGTCAAAGGTTTGTGATAGAGGACTTCACTGGTAGGACAGAGTCAACATTCAAGAAACGAGGAAACAGTATTTAGTTAACAGGCATATACACACCCAAATAAAGACCTGAGAGTCAAGACAAGGTAACCAGATACATAAACAAAAAGACGGTTATGGTATGACAAAACTAATGATACAGAAGCATTATATTAAATTTCGGTCCTTAATACTACGAAGGTCGAAACAATAAAGAAGAGCCCTAATGAAAAAGACAAACCCCAGAAAACAACAAGGTACATGTAAAAACTGAAAAAAAAAAAAGATAAAGACACTTTTTAAAGGAACCCTAAAACTCTAATGGAACATAGACATCTAACGAAATCTATTATACCTGTAAAACTGTCACAATTAGGAAGGTCAAGTGCTCACACCTTATAAAAAGGTAAATAAACACAGAAGAAGTTAAAGAAAGTTATTACAGAATGTCAAAAATCACATGTCCAAGAAGACGGAAGAACCAATTTGAATAAGGAGTCATATAATAAGAAAACAACACTAACATATACTCCACAAAAAAAAAATTCAAAGAGAAAGACGATCGTGTAACAATCATATATCTTTATTTCGTCTAAAAACATGTAACTAAAAACGTAGGACAGTGAAATTATCAAGAAAAAAAAAAAAAAACACCTCAGAAATCCCAAAAGATATATATTTTAGTACAGTAGACGTTTAATCGGTCATATGAAATTTGGTTATTCCCACGTCTAGATTTTCATCTTTGTCCAGAAACCTCCTTTTCAACTCGTTCAAAAACGTTTCCACTGTAAATGGGACCCATAAGTTCGACCCTAATCGGTCACAGTCGATCCTGTTTTCTCCTTTGGTACTGACCTCCCTTACTAAACACGTCTTCTTACCTCCGGATCTTCCTGGAAACTAGATCTAAAATCTTAATTGAAACGGTGGAGAAATACCCCATGTAACAAAATGAAAGGAAATGAAATCAAAGGAGAAGACACATTGTCCCTATCATTATGGTATCGTACTGGTAGTACACTTTATCACCTGAACTTTGTGTATAAATTTTAAGATTTATTTCGTGAGTAATTTAGAATTACTAACGACTTTCACCCTGAAGTCGGGATTTAAGGAGATTTAGGGTCTACCTCTCATAAACCACCTAAAACCGGACTCTCAACCCTACAGAGGACCCCCAGGACAACCGTACGTAGGACTCTCATTAACATCATTAGAGACCGGAAAGAAAAAAAAAAGGTGTTATATAACAATTCAATTTTTTTTCGTCAAATGCTTCATGGCATACGACGTTAGAGTAAAAGACTTATATAGGTAAAAATATCATAGGATTCAAAGGATCCTTGAAGTCTGAGTGACGTATAAGTGCATGTACAGATGGTGGTAAAGTCGACACTGATTCCACCCCGAGCGGGAACGTCGAAAAGGAAGGGGGGTCAGGGAGTGTAGTCCTTTTCCACCCGAGGAAGAGGGACTACAAGTTTCGGTAGTGTTGGGGAGAAAGAGAGAGTGGAACACAGGTTACACAGTCAACCATATTTGAACTTTATTAGAAGACTTTTCATCTAATGTTGTCTCTATTCGTATGCTCTGTTATTTATTCTTTAATCTCCGAGTCAGATCCTTCAGATTATCGAATTCTCCAGATTATCCATCAGGCACCCCCTTTGTCCGTCTTTTACTCAAGTAATGAATTTTTTTTTTAACTGTAATTTACAAGGTTCCTGACTATCTAGACTCAAAGATCTAACTTTCCAAAAAGTGTTCATGAGTCGTACTGACTTACTTTTATCTAGGTGAGGTTTCGAGTTGTGATTCTTTAAATCTTGAATCTTTACTTATTTTCTAAGATTGTGAAAGGTCTGTCTTTTACGTCCAGTGGTTGTCTTTCAGTCCTAGAGACCTAAAAGAATATCTGCCTTGAAACCCAGGTCTCACTCGACCGGGTCCCAACCACATCCTCCTTTTAGTCCTTACCTTCCCAACACAAGTTAAAAAAAAATTTCTACATTCGGTTACGAAATGATGTGGATCTTTATTCTGACTCAAAGACTAGACACTAGTTCGATATATTTAATATCCTGGAAGATCTAGACACCAGTCTGGAGTGGTTAAGAGGGGACGTGTCGGGAGTGTGGGGAGTCTACGTCAAAAGATATAATAAGAGTCCGTTCTCCGTCGTCAAAACTCAAGAAGATAACAGTGACCGTACCGACTAATTATTTATTGGACTCCTATTTATGGTACAGAATATTAAGGTCTCAGGGGCACTAGAACTTGGTTATTATTCGTGTCGTATATATACAGTTTACTTACTCAATGACCCTTCCTCCAACGAGAAGGTCCGAGTATATCCCATAGAAGGGGAGGGACGACTAACTCTTTCTGTTTCACAGAACACACAAGACCAGCCAAGAAGTTCGGGTACCGAGAGGTCGGATTAACGGTTCACGACCGAGTCACTTCGACTGAGTCACTTCGTAGAAGTAACCCCAGTAGAGGAAGTCCCGACTGAGGACACCGGGTGTCCTGTGACTGTCGAAGACAAAGTGTGCACAAAAATGAAGACCGATTTGGAAGACCCAGTGACGAAACTGGGTCGTTAGAGGGGAAAGTGGAACCAAGGGTGTGGTCCAGTTCTGTCCCTCTGGAGGAGAAGAGAAGGGTCGGAGGTTCCGGAGAGAGAGTAGAGATAGGTGTGAGACGCCCAGGGACAGTCAACAGGACACTAGTCTCAGACTCCGACAGAGGGACGTGGTCTTGCAAATCGAAAATGGTCCGGCCCGGGTAAGAACATCGAGTTACTCTCGGACAAACGATGGGTGTACACGAGTAGGACTGGAAACCCAGAACCTTACAGTCGTACGCGTCCGTCGGTTCCTTAGGTTAGACGATCTTTGTAATCCAGAAGTTCGTCAGTATTGGGTCCCTCCAAAGAACTGTGGTCGTAACATAGACGACGCAAAAGGTTTTAACAATGGGATTAGGAGGGTGAATTAGTAAACCCAGTACCAACTCCCATGTACGGATATATATCCCCACTTAACAAATTTTATTTTTCTCTCCCTCCGTCTCTCAGAGGAAGGTAGAGGACCAGGATGAGACGTCAAGTATGAAGTAGGGGTTTCCCGAAAGTTTCTTTGTTTGTTTAGTACAAGTGACGTTTTTGAATGACCCACCTCCCTATTCCGTCGGGTGGCGTCAATGTACTCACCAATAATTCCTCTGTGCCACCTTATTCCCTCCATGAGACACTGGAGTTCATTAACTATTAGGTCAATACTTCTGGCACCGATTGGTACAGTTTCTCTAATAATAATTTACGATACACCGTGAATCATTAATCTCTACGGTCTCCGACACCTCTAGACTCCTCCGACGAACTTCCTCTACCTCGAACTCCGTCTAGACATTCCTACGGTACACACAAAAATAATTTTGAAGTCGTAGGTCATATCACTGACCGTTGAGTATCCACTAGTTATTTGTAAAACACACTTAATTACGTGACCGTTCTCTTCTTTTCTGCTTCACCTCCTACTACATTTGTACCTCAACTCGTACTGTACAAACCTTGGGTCACTGTTCCACAGCTCACTCACCCTTAGTCTGACGTATCTTTCCCACTCCCCTCGTCTTTCATTTGGGAACGATTAACCGTCCCTTTCAGGTCCGACAGACTACAGTGGCTGGTACAAGTAGTCCCACTATGTACGATGTGAGTCTAGTGAAAAGTGAAAGAGTCGGACAAAAGGTCACCCAAAACCCTTTCACATCGGCTATAGTGTGTCTAGTTTTTGTACCTCGACGTCTATTCCCCCACCCCACTCACGTCCCCTCGTGGTCCCCAGTGACTCTATCCGGAGACAACACTCGTTTCGGTTTACTAAATCTGAAAAGTGTGGGTGTTTTAGTTTGGGTTTGTTTCGACATTTTGCCCTCCCTCCCCGGAAACTTTTCCACCGTGGACGACTCGGTCTTACTGTCCGACAGGAATTGTCACAACGAGGAGACCATTCACATCTTTAGACACCTTTTAAGACAGGACACACACTCCAAGTCTTATTTGTGGTCTTATAGGGACAACGGGAAACTCTGATATGTACACAGACAAACAAATATGGTATTTACAAATAACTCCCAGATAATATACTACCGAACGTATAGACATGGAACCACTAACATAGACTCGGTACTTGAGACAAGAATGTCTCGAATATCAAATGACCCCTCTCACTACTGTTTCTCCATTTACTTCTTTATTCGTCTTTCCATCTTTTTAACTAAAGAATTCTTATAAGTCTACCTATTTCCTACTCCTTAACCTCAAGTTTTTATCCAGTATTAACTAAGAGGAAGATCTTTAGCAGAACAAGACCGCATTCTTCATTTAGACTTAAATTTTTAATTTTTTTGGGGTTAGTCTCATGTGGTTTCGAAACTAATCTCGACGAAAGTTCATCCGATAAACAGGATTTGATTTACACTCCTGTGCACCTGGTCGTGTCTTCACGATTACCTCTCTAACCATCCCTTACAAACCGTCATCTACACGACGTCCTTTCTGTAGAAACAACTTACCTACCTATGTGTGCCCATTTATTCACTCCCTCCGTCCCTTCGTCGCGATTGATCATTTTAGAAGTCTCAGTCTTTATAGACCCGAGAATGAAAGGTCGACACACTTAAACCTTTGTAAGTCAGAAAGATTCGGACAAATGAGTAGACATTTTATTTCAATAATAATGGATGGGGGTACCTGACATCGGGTCGTCCGAGGAAACAGGTAATAAAAAGGGTCCGTTCTTATTATCTCACCCAACGGTAAAGGATGAGATCCTCTAGAAGGACTGGGTCCCTGACTTGGACACAGAGAAAGCAGAGGACGTGACCATTCACCTAAGAAATGGTGACACGGTGAACCCTTCGAAGATTTCGTCCCTTTCGGAAAACAAATTTATATCTCCGGGTCAACGTACCTAACAGAGAAACTAAAGTAGTCCCATATACTTTGAGTCCTATTTTGTGAAATTTCCTATCTCTTGTCTTTATTTCAAAGTCCCTAAGAAGGTTTGGAGACCTTCTACCTTTCGTATACAGTCCCCTTCTTGACTACCTCAGTCCCTTCTCTCGGTGTCACTTATATGTATACACACTTTTACGTACTCCTATGTCAATAACCGGGTAAATCTAGTGTCTCCTAGAGTCCACAATCTTTACACCACTCGTTCTCACTTTGTGACCGAGTTGTCTCTTTAATTGAATGTCAAACACATATCTTATTAAAGAAGAGAAGAGTCTACTTACATTGGATATATTCACTCCACGAAAGAAGAGGTGCTCTTGGTTATTTGTTTACACCCCTCCCAAAGAAAGATTTCTTTCAATTACCTGGACGACGTCCTCAAGAATTGAGTCGTGAAAACCGTGAATCCCGACCTCTCAAGAAACGTCGTCCAACAGGATACGTAATCATCGTAGGCACCGGAACAGGCGACTACAGTCACTGTAAATAAGGAGTAGTCAGAACTGTGACTTCGTGTAGAGGTCTGTGACGGTTTACAGGGAAAGTCCCGTTTAATAAGGACTACTTTTACTGAAGTTGTAGGAAATTGAACCCTCTGGGGGTCACCTTACAGGTCAAACACGAACTATTGGTTTATGCTTATAGTCGTCAGAAGTCTTGTAAGTTAGTCCCAATAGTAATAAAAATTTCTAACAAGAAGTACACCTGACAAAAATTGACAAATAACTTAAACAATGTTATAACGAAGACAAAAGTCCCAAAAAAAAAAAAAAACGAGTACTCCGTACACCCGAGAATCGAGAAGTTGGTCCCTACCTTTGGTGTGGGGGACGTAACCTTCTGTGTCAGAATTGGTCACGTGAAGGTACCTTCAGGGTCTTAATAAACATTTACCGAAAATTTTTAATTTATCCCTTTTCGTTCATGAACTCCTGTACATCGTGTTATGTTCTTGTTCACGACACTATTTTCTTTTATTTCTTGAGAGGAATGAATTTTTATAGTAAAATATATTGTTCAAATTTTGTGTAACCTTTCATTTCAGATTCTTTAGACGTTCTCACACATTATTTTACGTCCCTGTCTTTTATACTCCTGTTTTCCAGTCTCTACACCGTCTATTTAGGTCCTTCAGTCGTAGACTACTTGTTCAAAGGACTTTCTCCCTTGACGTACGTATTTCCCCTTTAATAGTTTCTTAAGTAAATTGATAGGTCTAGATTTCCTATATAGAGTTAATGTTACTGTCGACTTGTAGATCGTCTTAGTTACCTCTCTACCGTCATGAAGTTGTACAGGCACACTTTAGTGTCTTGTACTCAAGTTTTCCTCTCTAAAATTCTCCTTTCTCTCTTTTACTTACTTATTAAATCGAGTGTTATATCTTTGTTATATCTTCTATAACCTCGTTATCGTAATTATCGTCATATGAAGAATCCCTTTTACTCAAAAGTTGGATCTTAAGATATGGGTTGGTTTGATTGTGATTTAACAAGACTATTTTATTTCTATTAAAAAGTCAAATTCCTTCTTTTACATAGTGTGTGTGAGTAAAAATCCTTCAAAGAACTTCTTTACGAAGATGACCTATTTTACAGAAAATCACGGTCTAGTTTCTTTAGGTTTAGTTGACCGAATATGTCTTTCTGTACATAATAGAGTTTATTGTTCTTTAGATCTACACCTACGACTGAGTTGACTTGACAACATCTTGATTCCAGACTGACGAGCCATGAACTTTCTGTTCATAACCATCTTTCCTTTTAAACGAAATAAGGTCACTGGTCGTTGACCCTCTCTTCTACCTGAGGACAGGATTCCGGTTGAAGGGGGACAACTAGTCACCTGTTTTCGAAAATTTTCCCTCAAACATATCCACCTCCCTCCTCTGATGTACGTCTTATCGTGTCAACCGAGACTGTCAGTAGAGCTTTAATCAGTACACCACCAGACTGGTCGTTTGTAGAACTAACAAAAGTCATGTCAATTAGAAGTCAAGGTCTCTTCCGTTACCGTAGGGTGAGGTCATGAGAACGGACCTTTTAGGGTACCTACCTTTTCGGACCATCCGACGTCAGGTGCCCTATCGCTTCTCAGCCTGTGCTGACTCGCTAGAGTGAAAGTGAAAAGTAAAAGTACGTAACCTCTTCGTTTACCGTTGGGTGAGGTCACAAGAACGGACCTCTTAGGGTCCCTACCCCCTCGGACCACCCGACAACAGATACCCCAGCGTGTCTCAACCTGTGCTGACTTGACTGAACCGTCGTCGCGTCTTAGAAGTCAAGACCCCAACTAAACAAGGGTAAAGGAACTCCGGTCAAGGATCTTAGCACTGTCGATTACAGGACCGATGTCAGACCAGTAGTACATCAATTGAAGAAGGACTACTCCCCCCAAAGTCATAGACATTTCGTTGGGTCTACTATATCAAGTCTTATAATAGATACCGGGGACTCTTCGTTGACTGACAGGAACTGAAACGAATTATTGACTTGACACTAATAAAACAGGACGAACTGTCGAAAATAAATACATAAAAGAGTAAAGAGACGGATTTAAATAAGAAGTTGATTTCAAAAAAAGATACCCATTTTCCGTTCGACTCCTGTACCCCATCTTCCCCCAAGACAGGACCCTTCCCGGGTCTCCCAGGAAGAGACAAAGTGTCTATATAATGGTTTCAATATTCAAGAAGTACAGAAAGATAAGACAACACGAGTTACTCGACGTATCAGGAGTCTATCGAGGAAAGCACAATCTACTATTGAAGACGGAGATCTATAACGTATACCTATACTGTTACCTACGTCCTGTCCTTCTTTCTCGTAAGATAGGACACCAAAAAACAAAAACAAAAAATTAATTTCTACAGTGACCTTTAGAGAGTCGTTCAAAAGGGAGTACAACGTAACACGTCTTACCTCATATACGAGTGAGAATTTGACTAATAATCGTTCCACTCTTCATCATTGTACTAATTGAGTTGTTTCATATCCTTAATCATTCTCCTCCCACCCTTATTTTTATTCTAAAGTAATCTTTCTACCTCCCTACACACGAATAACATTGTCGTCGTTTAGTCTCCAATTTTCTTGTTTCTTCTATCCTATGTCAACACCACCTTGACTAGGTCCTTTACTCTTTAGGATCCTTCTTGTTACGTGTTCCAGGTCTCTCGTACCCAAATCTAACCTAGTCTTACTGGTTCCCTCAATCCATCCTCTCTAGGTATATTTTCCTCTTTAATTAAAAAAATAACCTCATAACAATGAAATGTTGTAACCCAAACAAAAACGACATGTCGTTTCACTTAGTCGGTACGTATATATATATATATATAGGGGAGAAAGAGCCTAAGGGAAGGGTAAATCCGGTGGTGTCTTGTTTCTCATCTCAGGGGACACGAGATGTCAACCAAGAGTGATCAATAGATGAAATAGACATCATCGGATGTCTAAGGTCAGAGTCAGAGGGTTGAGTGGGGTGGGGAGTAGAGGAGAACTATAACTACAAACAAAAGATGTAGACACAGAGATAAAGATGAAACGTCTATTGAAGTAGATATGGTAAAAAAATCTAAGGAGTATATAAAAACTATTTTTAAGAACCCTATTTCCGTTTTTATCCGTAAACTTTAAGATCTTTTTCACAATATTCTTTCCTGAAGTTGGTATTTTACAACGAATCAAGACGACACGGGTCCTAACCGTACCAGTATTTACGTCTATATGTGACAACCAACGAAAGTGAAGGTCTTAGTTAGGTAGCCACTCTCGACCAATATCTTCTTTCCATTGTCGTAGTGAAGCCTGCCATATTTTCTTCACACGCACACTCTTCCCCCCTTTCCGTCTGCCTCATCTCTAGACTCTCGAGTTCCTTTCTAGTCCCTACGATTATAAGAATGACTGTCTCCCTGGTCTATTCGTTAGTATCTACGAGAGAAAATCAATCACCTTGTTCTTTGTTCTCTTCTTATCGTTCATCAATATTTATCTATTTTTTATCCCGAAGTGATCACCTAGTCACCACTTCTTAGACGGACGGTCACGTCCTCTGTGCCCAAGTTAGAGACTAGACCCTCTTAGGGTGAACGACTCCTTGTGGATTCGGGCCCGAAGTGTCGACGACTCGAACAAGAGATCTCGGGTCCTTGGCGTTGATGACTCGGCTACAAGACGTTGATGACTTCGGACACGAGGCCTTGTTCTCTTCGGTGACATTACTCTTCGGGAGAGTGGTCTTGA
Source organism: Capra ibex (assembly GCA_006410555.1). NCBI lineage: Eukaryota > Metazoa > Chordata > Mammalia > Artiodactyla > Bovidae > Capra > Capra ibex. Next base: position 4,601,393 of record SJYO01050144.1, on the reverse strand, counting down.
TCTCTCATTGGGAGAGAGAAGTGTTGACCTCCATTCGGGTGCGGTGTCACTTCTGGGTTGTACCAGTTTTCATTTTCACTTATTATAAAAAATTTTTCTCCTTAAAAAAAATTTCCATTTCTTAAATCCCGTATGGTACTAAATAATTCTATAACCCTACGACCCCTTCTATCCCACTCTAATACACTCGATCTACGATTAAATAACATAGACCTTAAGTTTTCTATTACATGTCTTTCTCATTCATCTCCATTTTGTATAATAGATCTCTATTCCGTGGTTGAGGGTTCTCTTTTGTCGGGTTCTCAATTTTCGCAAACGAGGTCCTGCCTCTTCCCCCGATCACGTACCTTATCTCCGGAGAGGAACATTCGGGAAAAATAGTACAGAAATAAAGTTAGAACGTGTGTGTAATAGTACACTAGTCGAGTCACACGCACGAGTCAGGACGGACTGAGAAAAGTTGGGTAACACATCGGATGGTCCTAAGAGACAGGTACCTTAAAAAGTCCGTTCTTATGACCTCACCCAACGGTAAAAAAGGAGGTCCCCTAGAAGGGTTGGATCCCTAACCTGGGCTCAGTGGACACCAAGGAAGTAACCGTCAGCTTAAGAAATGGTGACTCGGTGGACCCTTCGGGAGTAGTATACTAGCGACGCGACTTTTATATAGCATCTTTACTCAAAAATTTAAAAGACGGTATCAGATCTATGTGAAACATAATGCACAAAAGGTGGATGACGACGGTGGATTTGTAAAAGAAACTATAATGTATCGGAAATATTACTGAGTTAATTACCGATATATATTATAAAACGTAATAAAGAAACCTTCAGGCCTAGGTAAGTAAGAATAAGAGAGTCAGTGAGACACAGATACTTCTTAGTTTACTTCAACTTTGAACCCCCTTCGTCGACTATGGGTTTCTTCTCTCCCAAAAACAAAAGAAAAAGGAGGAGACTTTTCTTACTTTTACATTTGACTGGGGGTAATCGGAACCACGTAATTGGTTCAAGTTTCGGACCCGTCTTGACACGTCGTGAGGAGTGAGTGTCGTCACCGGGACCTCCTTACGTGTGTGGGGGACTCTGGACGTACCGGTCTCCCACGAGGGACCGTCTGACCTGTCGGAGTTGGGTGTCGACGGGAAACAGGACTGTGACGGAGTTCAAGTAAACATTACCCCCGACGGTCTTTCTGCTTCGAAGTAAACGTTTCGTTCCCGTACCGAAGTTAATAGGAAATCGAGGTATGTGTTAACCCCCACCCCCCACCCCTATCTAAATACTGAAATCCAGAGAAGAGACGACAATATTTGGTCATAAATAGTCCACACCCCGTGTACCGTCAAGACCCCGTACGGTCTGTCCTAGTTTTCGTTTCGTATTTTTGGAAGGGGAAAGTTGTTTGGATTAGAGGGGGAAGATAGATATTTACCGGTGTAATTGGAGTACCGAGTCGTCTCTCTGAGTAAGACCGTGAAACGACAGATTTCTTGACCCTCGTTCACTCTCCGACCGAAGACACGCGGTCCGGACAGAATGGAAGGGGAAACTTCAAGGGAAGTCTTCTTGGCTAAACACCGGTTGTCGAAACCCCGACTCACGAGAGGTGTGGGTACCAGGACTCTCACCGGGAAAGGACCCCTCCGTAAATGCAGAGAGAACCCTCTCGTAGTCTACCCCTTACCGACCGTTATGTCGGTAGTTAGTAAGTAAGTAAGTCACGCACATATCAGTAGAGGTATACGGTGCGTGTGAAGGTCCACCATCATCTAAGATTCCTTCGTCTTCGATACTAAATAAGGAAATCTTGTGCAGTCGCAATAAACCGTTCTCTCAGGACAAGCACTACCTGAGTCTAGTAATTTCGTTAAAAACCACAACTTAAAACTCTTTTTAATCAAGTAGTGACTCCGAAGTCTTTCTGAACCCACAACGGATCTTCCACACCACACTCGATTCGAAACTTCCGACCTATCTTTTCTCTCTGTATCTTTAGTATTTGTTTTCGGGACTACGGTCGTATTTACACCGTTCGAAGGTTCTCCTATCGTCCCTCGTCCCCCAGGACCATCTTTGTAGAGACCCTGAGACACCAAAAACCCACACACAAAGTAAGAAGACTTGACACCGAGTGACTGGTTGTGTTTGGACGTCTAAGTCCTTCGGATTCAGGAAATCGAAGAGGTTTTGTTTCATTCGAAAAGGAACCGAGAGGGTAAAGGTATTGAGACCTTCTATATAAAGAAAACAAGAAAGACGTTGAACCTCCACACAGTAGGGGCTCAATCTCATAGTGTCACGTTTTAGAATCTTCGTGTCTTTAGAACTCCAAGAGGTCTTACGTTCGAGGTACTTCCATCATCCTCTAAAACAACCAAAAGAAGACAGTTGCAGATGTTGTCGGGGACTGTGCGTCGTTGTAGAGTTACTCAGGAAATTAAAGGAGTTAAAGACAAGAAAGTGAAACTGAGAATCGAGGGTAGTGGGAAGTCCTGAGTCAAACGAATAGAAGGTTTAATTTCACAACTTTATATAACTTATGAAAAATGTATATGGCGTTTCACTCTTGTTGATAGGAGAACTACACAAAATTAATTAAATTAACGAGACAAACTCCGAGATCCTTACACTTCACTGGAACCGAAAGTTCCTTGAATCAGATCACCTCTTCTGTCTTTTGTTCGTTTGTTTTTCTAACGTTCTGGTACACTGTCCCAAATTCTAGCACTACCACCACCAAATTAATATAGGCTGAGACACGTCAAGGTACCTCACATCGGACGGTCCGCGGACACAAGTACCCTAATGGGTCCGTTGTGATAGACTTCATCCAACGGCAATGGAAGAGATCCTCTAGAAGGATTGGGTCCCTAACTTGGGAACAGAGGACACAGGGGACATGACCGACCACCTAAGAAATGGTGACTCGGTGGACCCTTCACGTATTCTATCATTACGACGACGCCGACGATTCAGTGAAGTCAGCATAGACTGAGACACGCTGGAGTATCTACCGTCGGGCTGTCCGAGGAGGCAGGTACCCTAAAAGGTCCGTTCTCATGACCTCACCCCACGGTAACGGAAGAGGTTCTATCACTATCGATGTGCCTTAACACTTACGTGTCTTCTCGTTGTCGAATATGTCCGACCCCCACGTTCCTTCCAAAAGATCTGTACTGTCAAAACACCCAGGGAACCTAGTCCTTTCTCAATGGACCCCGTCCACATTCACTCTTGTCGTAAACTTCCGTCACCCCAACCCACTTGCGGGTTTAGGTAAAGGATATACTTCATACCTACCGTTCCTCTACTCTGACCCTTTTATGACTACCGTTTCTTTTAACTAATTCCTTAATGGTTTTCCAGACATCCTTTCTATTCGTCCTTTGTCTCCTAGATTTTAGTACAATTCCCCTATCTTCTCAACTACCCACCTAATCTTCTCTAACTTTTCCACCTGAATCAACACTGACTGTCTGACCCCTGTTTTCTAGTAAGAGTCCAGATAATAAATCCACTGGCCCATTACCATTTACCATTTACCGTTTATTTAACCCTTTGTCACCTTTGTGACCGTCTGAAATAAAACCCCCCGAGATTTTAGTGACGTCTACCACTGACGTCGATACTTTAATTTTCTTTGAATGAGGAACCTTCTTTTTGACACTGGTTGGATCTGTCGTATAATTTTTCGTCTCTGTAATAAAACGGTTGTTTCCAGACAGATCAGTTTCGATACCAAAAAGGTCATCAGTACATACCTACACTCTCAACCTGATATTTCTTTCGACTTGTGACTTCTTAACTACGAAAACTTGACACCACAACCTCTTCTGAGAACTCTCAGGGAGCCTGACGTTCCTCTAGGTTGGTCAGGTAGGATTTCCTCTAGTCAGGACCCACAAGTAACCTTCCTGACTACAACTTCGACTTTGAGGTTATGAAACCGGTGGAGTACGCTTCTCGACTGAGTAACCTTTTCTGGGACTACGACCCTTTCTAACTCCCACCCTCCTCTTCCCCTGTTGTCTCCTACTCTACCAACCTACCGTAGTGACTGAGTTACCTGTACTCAAACTCATTTGAGACCCTCAACCACTACCTGTCTCTCCGGACCGTACGACTTCAGGTACCCCAGTGTTTCTCAACCTTTACTGACTCGTTGACTTGACTTGACTTGACTTAAGTCTGACAATATTGACCTACAGAGGTCACGACTTATTCTATCGTGGGACAGTTTGTCTAGTTAAAAAACCATAAATAACCCCCCCCCCCCGAAGGGACCACCGAGTCTAACATTTCTTAGACGGACGTTACGTCCTCTGGGTCCAAACTACGGACCCAACCCTGTTAGGGGACCTCTTCCCTTACCGACGGGTGAAGTCATAAGAACGGACCTACTAAGGTATCTGTCTCCTCGGACCGCTCCATGTCAAGTATCCAAACGTTTTTCAGCCTGTGGGGACTCATTGGTCGTCAAGTTAAGCTAGTCAGTCAAGTCAGTGAGTCAGCACAGACTGAGAAACACTGAGGTACCTGACGTCGTACGGTCCGGAGGGACAGATAGTGGTTGAGGGTCTCAAATGAGTTTGAGTACAGGTAACTCAGTCACTACGGTAGGTTGGTAGAGTAGGAGACAACAGGGGAAGAGGAGGGTGGAAGTTAGAAAGGGTCGTAGTCCCAGAAAAGGTTACTCAGTCGAGAAGCGTACTCCACCGGTTTCATAACCTCAAAGTCGAAGTTGTAGTCAGGAAGGTTACTTGTGGGTCCTGACTAGAGGAAATCCTACCTGACCAACCTAGAGGAACGTCAGGTTCCCTGAGAGTTCTCAGAAGAGGTTGTGGTGTCAAGTTTTCGTAGTTAAGAAACTACGAGTCGAAAGAAATATCAGGTTAAGAGGATAGGCATATACTGATAACCTTTTTGGTATCGGAACTGATCTATATGGAAACAACCGTTTCGTTACAGAGACGAAAAATTATACGACAAATCCAACCAGTATTGAAAGGAATGTTCCTCATTCACAGAGAATTAAAGTATCGACGTCAGTGGTAGACGTCACTAAAACCTCGGGGGTTTTATTTCAGACGGTGATAAAGGTGACAAATGGGTAGATAAACGGTAGTTCACTACCCTGGTCTACGGTACTAGAATCAAAAGACTTACAACTTGAACTTCGGTTGAAAAAGTGAGAGGAGAAAGTGGAAGTAGTTCTCCGAGAAATCAAGAAGTACGAAAGACGGTATTCCCCCCACAGTAGACGTATAGACTCCAATAACTATAAAGAGGACCGTTAGAACTAAGATGGAACACGAAGTAGGTCGGGTCGCAAGGAGTACTACATGAGACGTACATTCAATTTATTCGTCCCATTGTTATATGTTGGAATTGCATGAGGAAAAGGATAAACCTTGGTCAGACAACAAGGTACAGGTCAAGATTGACAACGAAGGACTGGACGTATGTCTAAAGAGTTCTCCCTCCAGTCCCCCAGACCATAAGGGTAGAGACTTTCTTAAAAGGTGTCAACTAACACTAGGTGTGTCAGTTTCCGAAATTGTATCAGTTACTTCGTCTTTATCTACAAAAAGACCTTGAGAGAACGAAAAAGGTACTAGGTCGCCTACAACCGTTAAACTAGAAACCAAGGAGACGGTAAAGATTTTGATCGAACTTGTAGACCTTCAAGTGTCAAGTGCATAACGACTTCGGACCGAACCTCTTAAAACTCGTAATGAAATGATCGTACACTCTACTCACGTTAACACACCATCAAACTCGTAAGAAACCGTAACGGAAAGAAACCCCAACCTCACTTTTGACTGGAAAAGATCCGGACACCGGTGACGACTCAAAAGGTTTAAACGACCGTATAACTCACGTTGTGAGTGTCATAGTACAAAATCCTAAACTTTATCGAGGTGACCTTAAGGATGTGGAGGTGATCGAAACAAGTATCTCTACGAAAGATTCCGGGTGAACTGAAGTGTAAGGTCCTACAGACCAAGATCCACTCACTAGTGTGGTAGTACTAATAGACCCAGCACTTCTAGAAAAAACATGTCAAGAAGACACATAAGAACGGTGGAGAAGAATTATAGAAGACGAAAACAATCCAAGTATGGTAAAGACAGGAAATAGCTCAGGTAGAAACGTACTTTACAAGGGCACCATGGAGATTAAAAGAACTTCTCTAGAGATCAGAAAGGGTAAGACAACAAAGGGAGATAAAGAAACGTGACTAGTGACTCCTTCCGAAAGAGTAGAGTCTACTCATATAGAAGGGAAAAGAGGAAACGAAAAGTGAAGAAAAGTGTCGATAAACATCCCGTGGGATTTTGTCGGTAAAACGAAAAAACGTCAAGAAAAAGAACCCCTATCAAAACTAGGGACAAAGGACATGTTACAGTGTTTGGAGGTAGGTATCAAGTAGTCCGTGAGACAGATAGTCTAGATCAGGGAATTTAGATAAAGAGTGAAGGTAACATATTAGTATTCCCTAAACTAAATCCAGTATGGACTTACCAGATCTCCAAAAGGGATGAAAGAAATTCAGAGTTAAACCGATATTCCTCAAGTACTAGACTCGGTGTCAGTCGAGGGCCAGAACAAAAACGACTGACATATCTCGAAGAGGTAGAAACCGACGTTTCTTATATTAGTTAGACTAAACCTATAACTGGTACACCACTACAGGTACACATCTCAGAAGAAAACACAACAACCTTCTCCCACAAACGATACTGGTCACGTATTTTGAGACAATCAGAAACGGGACGAAGTAAGATATGAGGTTCCGGTTCAAACGGACAATGAGGTCCACAAAGAACTGAAGGATGAAAACGTAAGGTCAAGGGATATTACTTTTCCTGTAGAAAAAACCTACAATCAAGATTGTCCAGAACATCCAGAAGTATCTTGGTAAGTTGAAGTTGAAGAAGTCGTAATGACCAACCCCGTATCTAAACCTAATGACACTATAACTTACCAAACGAAACATTTACTTGTCTCTAGTAAGACAGTAAAAACTCTAACGTAGGTTCTTGACGTAAAACCCAAGAAAATAACTGATACTACCGATGAGGTAAAGAAGATTCCCTAAGAACGGGGGACATCATCTATATTACCATCATTTATATTGCCAGTAGACTTAATTTAAGTGGGTAAGGTCAGGTAAAATCAAACGACTAAGGATTTTACAGTTGCAAGTGAGAACGGTAGAGGACAAACTGGTGAAGGTTAAACGAAACTAAGTCCCTGGATTGTAAGGTCCAAGGATACGTTATAACGAGAAATATCGTAGCCTGGAACGAAGGTAGTGGTCAGTGTACGTGTTGACCCACAACAAAAACGAAACCGAGACAGAGAAGTAAGAAAGACCTCAATAAAGAGGTGACTAGAGGTTATTGTACAACCCGTGGATGACTGGACCCCTCAAGTAGAAAGTCACAGGATAGAAAAACGGAAAAGTATGATAAGTACCCCAAGAATTCCGTTCTTGTGACTTCACCAAACGGTCAAGGAAGAGGTCACCTGGTGTAAAACAGTCTTGAGAGGTGGTACAGGATAGGTAGAACCCACCGGGATGTACCGTACCGAATCAAAGTAACTCAATCTGTTCCGACACCAGGTACACTAATCTAACCAATCAAAAGACACTAACACCAAAGGTCAGCCAGACGGGAGACTACCTCTTCCTATTCTCCGAATACCTTCGAAGGACTACCCTCTCTGACTGACTCGCTGGTTGTCAACATTAAATAAATATGTTGAGACGTGACTCACCTCTTCATCCCTTGGAGTACTTACGAAAAGGAGATGACAGGATTCGTCCAGTGAATACCGAAGTTTGGTAAAATAGGGTCGGTTTGATTCTTTTTTTTCTGTCGATAATTCGTTGATAGGGAGAAACCTTCCTGTAAGACACTCGTAGAAAAAGCTGATCAAAACAAACCTCTTGAATGGAATGGAAGATGAGTTTTTCCACACAAACTGTAGAGACAGACCTCTTAGACAACCTACACCTAAAAGAGACAAAGGTCATTACAAAATCAACAACGTTCTAAGAAAGAGAGTGTGTGACCACCAACGGTTCCCCCTACCCTAACCCCCTTCTTACCTCACCCTCCAACCCCAATCGTCTACATTCCAAAATATCCTACCTATTTGTTGTTCCAGGATGAGATATCGTATCCCTTTATATAAATTATAGGACACTATTTGGTACTACTTTTCTAATACTTTTTCTTACACATATATATATATATATGTATACACATATATATATATATGTATACACATATATATATATATATATGTATACACATATATATATATTGACTTAGTGACACGACATGTCGTCATTAAGTGTGTTACAACATTTAGTGGATGTGAAATTAAAAAATTTTTTCTCAGAAAGAGACTTGTTGAAAGACAGACCGGACGACGTACTACCAAACTTAATATCACAACAAACAATTCTGTCCCTATCACCCTAGTCGTTATTTATACTCCACCGACGACAACGACGACGATTCAACGAAGTCAGTACAGACTGAAACACGCTGGGGTATCTACCGTCGGGTGGTCCGAGAGAGCAGGGACCTTAAGAGGTCCGTTCTTGTGACCTCACCCAACGGTAAAGGAAGAGGTCACGTCCTTTCACCTTTCACTTTTTACTTTCACTTCAGCGAGTCAGCACAGGTTGAGAAGCGTTGGGGTACCTGACGTCGGGTGGTCCGAGGAAGCAGGTACCCGAAAAGGTCCGTTCTCGTGACCTCACCCCACGGTGGCGGAAGAGGTATACCCTACCCCACCACCCCCAACCCCACACTAGTCCCTTCAGTCGAAGACTGGACTGTAGGAGACCCTGTAGGTACCGTACAGCTCTCCCGTCGACCTACAAATGTAGACCTCGAATTCAGTCATCTCAGGTTTCAATTTGTGACATAATTTTTCGTCTCTGTAGTAAAACGGTTGTTTCCAGGTAAGATCATTTTCGACACCAAAAACGTGTACATGTTTACACTCAAGATGGTATTTCTTTCGACTCACGGTTTCTTAACTACGAAAACTTGACACTATAACCTCTTCTGAGAACTCTCAGGGAACCTGACGTTCCTCTAGGTTGGTCAGGTAGGATTTCCTTTAGTTGGGACTTATAAGTGACTTTCCTGACTACGACTTCGATTCCGAGGTTATCAAACCGATTGACTACGCATCTCGACTGAGTAACCTTTTCTGGGACCACGACCCTTTCTGACTTCCGTCCTTTTCCCCGACTGTCTCGTGTTCTACTAACCTACCGTAGTGACTGAGTTGCCTGTACTCAGACTAGTTCGAGGTCCTCCATCACTTCCTGTTCCTTCGAACCGTACGACGTCAGGTACCCCAGCTTTTCTCAACCTGTGTTGAATCTTTAACTTGTTGTCACATCTACTTTAATCCCTGTAATACCACTCACTCCATTCGGTCAGTGTTTTCCGTGTACATACTAAACCTCATGTACTCCATGGGACCACATCAGTTTAAGTATCTCTGTTTTTCATCTTACCACCAAAGGTCCCCGACCCCTTCCTTCCCCACCCCTCAATAACAAATCGCCCAAACCACAAAGTCGAACCCTTCTATTTTTAAAAGACCACTATTACCACTACCGATGTATCGTCACACTCTCACGAATTACGGTAACTTGGCAAGTGAATTTTTACCAGTTCTACCATTTACAATACACTTAAAAGTGGTATTAAAATTTTTTACACAAAGTCGACTTTATTCGGTTAGTCTTTCAAAATGGATTTCCTTGAGAAAACTATGGAGATCGAGAACACTATCATTACCTTTGGAAACTTCTGTCGTTAGTCACTCCCTAGTTTTCTAAGGTCCAGAAGAGAAAAGGTCTGATTAGAGGGGTTAGTTCACGGATATTTGAAAGGATGTATTGGACCACAATAAACTGGAAGAGGTAGACAGTAGGTCAAACCCATACCGTCTCTTAAGTCTTAATGACCATTACAAGTTGTTCGTCACTCATTTAAAAAGTTACAAACAAAATACCTTTGCAATTACATGAAGTTCTGTACTATTCCATAAAAACCTTTACTTCTCAAAACACCAGTTTACTTGATTTGTCGATAACGAACAACAATAACGAAAGCATCCTAAAAGGTCTCATAAACGTACGATTCAACGAAGTCAGCACAGGTTGAGAAACACTGGGGTACCTGATATCGAGCGGTCACAGGAAACCGGTACCCTAAGTCCGTTCTTATGACCTCACCCAACGGTAAAGGAAAAGGTCCCCTAGAAGGACTGGGTCCTTAGTTTGAACGTAGAGGACACTAAGGACGTAACGTTCACCTAAGAAATGATGACCCGGTGACCCCTTCAGGGAGGTCTAATATATTATCCAAAAATATATGTCGGTCAAAGGTTTCCTTCCTATGTCCTAAACTCCGAAGGCTCCAATTTCGCAGACGGACCTTACGCCCTCTGGGCCCAAGCTAGGGACCCAACCCTTCTAGGGGACCTCTTCCTTTACCGTTGGGTGAGGTCATGAGAACGGACCTCTCAGGGTACCTCCTTCCTCGGACCACCCGATGTCAGGTACCCCAGCGTTTCCCAGCCTGTGCTGGCTCGCTGAAGTGAACTTCGTAAAACTCGGTGTCAGAAGAAAAGGTAGAGTCATGACAAAAGGTACCTTGTTGTAAACCCTTTAAAAAGTGATCACATTAACAATTGAGACAACATGCATGACTCATGGTAACCAAATACTTAAAAGTATTCACATACGAGGTTCACGTCTTTATGAAGACCTGTATCCGATACTTTGAAAACCTTTCTTAAAGAAGGTTTTTCTGAAAGTCAAGAATCTTTTTTAAAGGGACGTTACGGGAGACTCTTTCAGTTACACTAAAGAAGAAAAGACTATGTCTTTGTATACGAGACGTATGTATATACCTCTGATTGTGGGTTTTATCTGAAAACGGTAAAGGATGAGGTCGCCCAGAAGGGTTAGATCCCTAGCTTAGATACAGAGAACGCAAAGGGTGCAACCATCCGTCTAAGAAATGGTGATCGTGGTGGACCCTTCGAGGTTCAATAACCTTTTAATTCTGTGTTTTGTTTGTCTTTTTGCCACTACTAGTTTACCAACACCCTGGATTCCGTTGTGACTTTTAGGTCCCACCTTGAAAGTTTTCAGTAATAGTAAATCAAATACATCACCTACTTGGTTCCCGGTCTTTAGTCTTACGTAAATGGTGGACACACTGGAAACCGTTAGTGTATGGGAACTAACAAGTCGAAAGGAAAGACCTGTCACTCCTAACTCGTCAGTAAAATACCAGGTAAATCATAGAGATTAGTCCGAAGGGACCACCAAGTAACCATTTCTTGAACGGACGGTTACGTCCTCTGGACCCAAATTAGGGACATAGTCCTTCTAGGACACCTCTTCCTTTGCCGTTGGGTGAGGTCATAAGAACAGACCCTTTAGGGTACCCGTCTCCTTGGACCTTCCGATGTCAAGTACCCCAGCGTTTTCTCAGTCTAAAACTAATTTGTTGTTGTCATAGAGATTAGTTTTGTTGGAATAGAGGTTTGTTCAATTAATGTCCCCTTCATAGATACAACACCTTTTTGTTTGTTGATTATTACCACAAAAGATGAGAACCTCCTAGAAGACCTTTTCTTTCAATGAGACTTTCTGTGAGTACCTTTAATTAAAAGAGGTAGGAAAACCTTTAGAATGAGATGAGTATCGTATAACTCGATATATGATTTACAGATGTTATTCCTAAAGTAAATCTAAATTATTCAGTCTTAATGTTTGTATTACTTTACGACTATCTGACTAATTGTTGCGTACGAAACTTCAAGGAGTTTATACGTGTGTTTTTTTTCTTCTCTCTTCTTAAATATTCTTTTTACAGGTCTGTACCTTGAAATGAGACATAAAACAAATAATAATAATAATAAAAAAACTCAACTTTATAGAGAGTTTACGAATCAAGACTTATTTGTCTTTTTGTCGTCCTCCTAATTTTTTTTGTGTTCCGACTTAAAGTCAGTGTGTCTAGAGTCGTTCTTCATTTTTATTTGAGAATTTTACTACGAGGAAAAGGTGTCGAGGGTCTTCGTCCAAATCATTTTTCATTAAACTCTTATCTAAGTAGAAAAACGGAAAGAGACGACTAAGACATTGAAGAAGGTATAGTTAATTTCTAAAGACCCCAAAACGAAAAAAAAAAAGGAAGAGAGAAAGAGTGTCTCGGTGGATTCTTATGTTTATCTTTTCTTCGACAGACCATCAAAACGTCGTAGAAGTAAAGTCCTTTTGTCGTGTCTGAGTAGTGAAGTCTCGAATGGTCCAGGTTCGAGGGGGAAATAGCCACTTCAGATCTCTTAGCCCCACGGGACAACCCGCCGTGTCGATCAAACACTTACGACCTTCCGACTAGTAGTGAGTAAGGTCATGTAAAGGGGGGTTATTACGTTCGACGGACGACAGGGATTGGTTTCATTCTGCCACAGGAAGTATTAAGTGGTAACGTTATTTACGGAGACACTAAGTCGTATCTCAATCTGCCAAATTGGTACTGTTCTCGAGGTACGTCAACCCAGGAATGTTCAAGTCGTGGACTCTTTTTAATTCACCCCTCAACTTTTAGCATAGGTCGACCCGCAATCGTACACAATTTGTCCCCAAACTACAAGTTCCCAAATTCACGCACTGACCATGTGGAGGCCCGTTCCGGGTCAGAAGGGACTCTTAGACAAGAACGAAAAGAAAGAAAAGAGGAGATTAGTTAGGGTCAGTCCAAAGTTAAGAGAAAGAATGAAACGTTTCACGGTCTGTTTAATGACCATAGGAGAGACTTGGAGACCAAAGAACACCCAAAGTCTTGAGTATGGGTGAACTCTTATACAGTTCCATTTAGAGCGAGTTCTGTGTAAATCATTGTAAAATCCTTGTATTAATTTTGTTTCTGGAAGTATAGTAAAAATACCGAGAAGTAGAAGGTGAAGATTAAGAGAAGACCTTACACCCACAAAAGAATTAAGAAATGCAAAAGAGATCTTAAGAAGACAAGAAGAAATTGTCGTATAGAAGACTTGATACTCGTCGGAGTGACAGAATTCTAATACTTATGTTTCTATGACTATAAGTTGACAAAAACTTCGTATTTTTACCGTTGAAGTAAACCAAGTTGAACTATGTGACATTTCGTTAAACCTTATATGTATAAATTTGTTTCTAAAAAAAGGGGAATTTTATCTCTTTGACACACTATTTTGGTACTAAAAATAACTTTTACCATTATGTCCTTTAAATTTCTAATTTTTTTATAAGACGAATTCATTAAAGTGAACAAACGAATATTCATTGGAATACGGAGTAAAACGGGTGTTTGGAGGAGTAAAACTGATAAATTGCCGTAAGATAGACAAAATCGTAAACGAAACTTAAAAAGAGTTTCATAATCATAATTGATAACGTACTTGTCTTATTACGGTGGAACAATCGAACAAAACCATCTGGAGACGAAACATAGATTGTGGAGACAAGACTGGGAAAGATCATTCACACTCGATGTACGTCTCACTTGTCTCCAGAATCAAATCACACGTTAGTGAGAAAAATCTTTGATGATCATGTACACAGGAAAAGTTCTCTTCCTACAGTCTACGAGTAACTATTACACTTTCCACAAGTCTAAATTCGTTCTACCCACCGATATAGAAAGACCAGAACTTACTACGATACTCTCGGAAAACTTAAACGACGGGGCCACCGGTGGACCAAACGATCAGTGAACACTGGACCGGAACGGTCTTTCACTTTCACAATCAACGAGTCAACACAGACTGAGAAACACTGGGGTACTTGACATCGGGCGGTCCGAGGAAACAGGTACCTTAAGAGGTCCGTTCTTATGCCTCTCCCAACGGTGAGGGAAAGGGTCCCCTAGAAGGGTTGGGTCCCTAACTTGAGCCCGGAGGACGTAACGTCTGTCTAAGAATTGACAGACTCGGTGGAGACGGGTTCTGGACTCTCTACGAGTTCCGACGGTCCGATGGTAGTCCGTCTTGACTAATGTTTGTACCCTTTAAGACAATCAGCACAGACTTCTTACACACTCGACCTTCGAATTGTCAGGACGTATCTAACGTATCCTACATCCCACTTACGAAAGGGTACCTCTAAAACGGTGGAACATAGAGAAACAAACCACTACGAAAAATTTAATAATAAAAAAACGTTATTCGGAAGAACTGTCTTAGTGCAAATTTTCCTTCTTTTCCCGTACACAGTACTTTTAAAATTCATGATGGAAAAGTAAAAGTTCTTTCTACTACTACTTACACATTGCAAGTGTTTTACAAACAAGTGTTAATGGTCGGTGGGGTCTCCGGCACAACGGCAACGACTGGTGTACCTTTGTTCTTTTGTACTTAGACGACTCATTCGTAATTGGGGATCCTGTCTTGCTCATCAAATTCTTCTGACAAGGACTTACGTTACTAAATTATAATTATTAACTTCAGATCTGCCACACAAGCGTATATTATTACACTTCGAACCGAAAAATACACGTGTAACATTTAATAACACGTAGACTTAATTAAAGAGGACAAAAAGTTAAAGTCCAAAAGAAGACACACATTATTTTTTAACTTAATTATGACAAGGATACAACCGAGGTGACTGTCTTCTGTTATGAGTGATAGACAATTTACTACTGTCAAAAGATAATGACACTAGTTGACCAAAGAAAAGACTCGGTATCTTATGTATTTTAAACTCTCTGACAAAAGAGTTAAGACGTTTTTACCAGGGATTCATCAAGGTACGGTCTACACGTATATTGGTCTACATGTATATTGGACGTCGTGATCGCGAGGTAAGAGAATTTCTTGGAACCAACCTTTTCAGGCTCAGTGTACAAAGTTTGACTCTTAGGTATTTCTATTATTATGGGGCTTAGTGGAAGGTGGATCAGTTTCTTAGTTCATTTCGAAGAACTTCAAGTTAGAAAGTTACCACTTTAAAGACTGTAATAAAACCAATGATGATATTTAAGTCAATTTTTAAAGTTGTAACTCTGTTTTAGTACACGAAACACTACCATAATGTTGACGTTTCAAACCACTTCTTATGGGAGCAGTATGTCAGTCACAAAATGTGAGACATATTTTCTCTTTACATTCACCTTAGTTACCCATAGCATAAGAAGTTTGACACAGGTAGGTGTGTGTTCGGTGTCACAAGATGTCAGTTTTATCTTCGATAATGCCTGTTGTAAATGTTGAAAAATATTCGTACCGATATTATTAATTTAAATAAAAAAGTAATCCTTCGACTACGACTTATATTTTTATATTTATTTTCCTCTATAAACGAACGACAGAGAGTATTCAGTTTTGAGTGTCTACAAATTTGGATACATTAACTGAATACGCAGGGTACAACAATCAGCGAGTCAGTATAGGGTGAGAAACACTGTGGTACCTGACATCGGGTGGTCCGAGGAGACTAGTACCTTAAGGGTTCCGTTCTTATGACCTCACCCAACGGCAAGGGAAGAGGTCCTCTAGAGGGATAGGGTCCCCGACTCTGGTCTAGAGGACGTAACGTCCGTCTAAGAAGCGGTGGTCCCTTCGGGACCATTTCTCTTCGGCACACTTAACTGAAGACACAGGGTATTTTAATGACTTGCAAAAAAATTTACTCAAGAAAGTAAAATCAACGTAAAACAAGAGTCAGTAAACGTGTACAAAATAATTTCAAAAGTTATTAACCTTGTTGGTGTTTTGAGCTCGAAGACTTTTGTAGTCGAGAAAATTTCAAATCTTTTAACGTTGATGATTTTAGTTTTGAACGTCCGTCCTTCTAGAACTTGTAATTGCGTTTACGTCTTCTTAACTAGAACTTTTGTTTACATCCCCGTGTAGAGGTCACACTAACACTCTCGAGTTTGACATATTCCGAATTAAGACTTAAATTTACTCGGGAACTTTATAAAGTCAAAACCCCTTCGAAGAAAATGACCTTGAATATAAAAATTAATTTACGTAAGTATAAAAGATGGACTTACCTTTACTTCAACTCTTCTGAAGTTCGAAACATCGTAAATGTGAAACTCTTAGAAAAAAACATTTATATTTTTAAATTACACTTAGTAAGAATTCACAACATTTATGTCTGTAGAATAAACTTCTTAAACCAAGGTATTTTTATAAAGAGTTACTTCCATTAAAATTACTTTTGGTTTTCTGACTTTGAACCTTCTATTAAACTCGCCTTTACAAACATGTAAAAGAGTGTTTCTCAATCTTAATTCTTATAGAAGATACTTTACGTTTAGTTTTGATGTCACTCCATGGTAGAGTGCGACCAGTCTTACCGACGATAGTTTTTCAGATGTTCGTTATTTGCGACCTCTCCCACACCTCTTTTCCCTTGGGAGAATGTATCAACCACCATTACGTTTGATCATGTCGGTGATACCCCTTGTCACACCTCTAAGGAATTTTTCGACCTTTATCTTGACGGAATACTGGGTCGTTAGGGTGACGACCCGTATGTGTGACTCCTTTGGTCTTAACTTTCTCTGTACACAGGGAGTTACAAGTAACGTCGTGACAAATGTTATCGGTCCTACACCTTCGTTGGATCTACAGGTAGTCGTCTACTTACCTATTCATTCGACACCATGTATATGTGTTACCTTATAATGAGTCGATAATTTTTCTTATGTAAACGTGGTTGTCACATCCTCCCAAGGGCAAAGAGGTGTGGGAGAGGTCGTAAATAACGAACGTCTAAAAACCTAGCGTCTGTAAGACTGACCACACTTCACCATGGAGTAAACCAAAACTAAACGTAAAGAGATTATTACTCACTACAACCACCCTTACGTTTGATCATGTCGGTGAAACCTCTTGTCACACCTCTAAGGAATTTTTTAACGTTTATCTTGATGGAATACTGGGTCGTTAGGGTGAAGACCCGTATGTGTGACTCCTTTGGTCTTAACTTTCTCTGTGTACATGGGGTTACAAGTAACGTCGTGACAAATATTATCGGTCCTGTACCTTTGTTGGATCTACAGGTAGTCGTCTACTTACCTATTCTTTCGACACCATGTATATGTGTTACCTCATAATGAGTCGGCAATTTTTCTTAAGTAAACTTAGTCAAGACTACTCTACCTACTTTGACCTCGGCTAATATGTCTCACTTCATTCGGTCTTTCTTTTTGTGGTTATGTCATATGATTGTGTATATATACCTTAAATCTTTCTACCGTTACTGCTGGGACATACGTTCTGTCCTTTTTTCTGTGTCGACACATATTGCCTGAAAACCTGAGTCTCCCTCTCCCTCTCCCTCTCCCACCCTACTAAACCCTCTTACCGTAACATTGCACATATGATAGTACATTCTTAGTTTAGCGGTCAGATACAGACTGCGTCCTATGTCGTACGAACCCCGACCACGTGCCACTACTGGGTCTCTCTACAATACCCCTGGCTCCACCCTCCCCCCAAGTACAAACCCTTACGTACATGTGGGCACCACCTAAGTACAGTTACATACCGTTTTGGTTATGTCATAACATTTCATTTTATTTCATTTTTATTTTTANTTTTTTTTTTTTCTTATGTAAACTTAGTCAAGATTACTCCACCTACTTTGACCTCGGACAATATGTCTCACTTCATTCAGTCTTTCTTTTTGTGGTTATGTCATATGATTGTGTATATATACCTTAAATCTTTCTACCATTACTACTGGGATATACACTCTACCGTTTTCTCTGTGTCTACATTTCTTGTCTGAGAACCTGAGACACCCCTTTCCGCTCCCACCCTACTAAACTCTTTTATCGTAACTTTGTACATATCATGACATACACTTTATCTAGCGGTCAGGTCCAAGCTACGTACTCTGTCCCACGAGTCCCGACCACACGACCCTACTGCGACATGACCCTACCCGTCCCTCCACCCTCCCCACAAGTCCTACCCCTTGTGTACATATGGGTACCGACTAAGTACACTTACATACCGTTTTTGGTGGTGTCATAACATTTCACTAATGGGAGGTTAATTTTATTTATTTATTTTAATTTTTTTCTTATGGGAGATACATCGTCTTAAAAGAGACTGGAGTTGACTCATTGGTTATAAAATTTTTATTATACCATTTTTTTTCTACTAACTGTTAAGGTCACTAAAGTTTAAATAAATTATTTTTTAGTTGAAAATTCTACTGACGTCTTTCGAATATTGTTTTAATTTATATTATCATGGTGGAATTCTTTTCGTTTAAGAGGTCTTTGTATAAACACTGTGTCAAAATCTCCGACGATATCGTTTTTTGACTAATTCCATAAAGTTCTATTCGGTTCTTATTCTATTCAGTTTGAGACGTATACAAAAAAAGTACAAGTCTTTTAACTAATTTTTTTCCAAATTTTAGAAACGAAATTACCTGTGTTTAAGTACTAAAAAGTAGAAAGTCTCTTTTTAAACTTCCATAAAAAATTATCTTGATAAATAGAAAGTCATAATATTTTGACTAAAAAAAATTTCGTTATTGATCGGACACCTTATAAAAGAGAGAAGAAAAAAGACAGAGACATGAAGAAAGTTCCGGTTAAGTTCGGACGTGACCCGTCCTGTCCACAGAGACTCAACAATGAGTAGTGTCTAATGAGAAATGGACTTAGTGGAAACTGAGGTAATGGATCTTGACTTAATAGAAAAGTATGACGGATGCCGAAAATCCACTGCATACAGCACTGAATATCGAAAACACAGGGATGTATTCCCAACCACGAGTTTTTTCACACAATAACTCTCGATATAAGGTATGATATCAGTTCCTTCTCTACGATCTATTAGACCTGAGATCTACTCCACCCCCCACCCGTCCTATATTTTTGTTTAGGTAGTCACACAGTTTAATTGTTTAGTTAAGAACCATATCAGAAGAAAGATCGTCGCCTTTTTTGATGACGTTATTAAGACCAAGTGTCTTCCGTCCTTTCCGGTTAACCCTCATTCCCACTCTTTCAACCATTTCGCTTTCACCGAAAATGAAATCAACTACTTTTCCCTACTTTCTAGTCCGACCCTCCCTCTATATATTGTAATAGTTGAAACTCTTATCTACGTAAGATCCTATCAGTAAGTCGAAGAGTTTACCGCGACCACCATTTCTTGGGCGGACGGCTACATCCTCTGTATTCTCTGTACCTAAGATAGGGACCCAGTCTTTCTAGGGGCCCTCCTCCCGGTACGTTGGGTGAGGTCATAAGAACGGACCTCTTGGAGTACCTGTCTCCTCGGACCGTCCGATGTCAGGTACCCCAGCGTTTCTCAGTCTGTGCTGACTTCGTTGAATCGTGTGTGTGTACGTCCTATCAGTATAACCCCACACACACACAATCAGTGAGTCAGCACAGGTTGAGAGACACTGGGGTACCTGACGTGGGGCGGTCCGAGGGGACAGGTACCCTAAGAGGTCCGTTCTTGTGACCTCACCCAACGGTAAAGGAAGAAGTTCAATATAACTATTTTTTACCATTAAATATTTTTATACCATCCATTTTCTTTCTTAGTTTTAGTTCCTATAATTTCTTTTCCTTCTTGTGAAAATAACGTTGTCCTTTTATACCCTCTCTTCAAGTCTACCTACAACTTTTGAAAAATAAAACTATTATAATATAGAATCATATGGATTTTACACTACACGATTTTAAGTGTTTATCTTTAACTAACTTTTCAACAGTTACCCTGTTATCACGTCTTTCCTTTCTTGCCTAACCACATTCATTACGATGTACTAAAAAAAAAAAAATCTCAGAGGACACCCATGCAACCCCGAAGGAACACCGAGTCTGTCATTTCTTCTTAGGTGAACGGTCACATCCTCTGGACCCAAGCTAGGGACCCAGACGTTCTACGGGACCCCCTTTCTTTACCGATGGGTGAGGTCATAAGAACGGACCTCTTAGGGTATCTGTCTCCTCGGACCACCCACCCGATGTCAGGTACCTATACAATGAAGGTCGTAATCGAAAGTAACTTTGTTGTTATCGTTCTCTGGGATCACTGAAATTTTACTCCATTGACTATGGTTACATACGACCGTTAGTTCCGTGTTAATCGTAAGTTTCTAAATCATGATTCAATTTTCGTAAAACTTAGTTGGTATAGAATACAAGTATTTTCTATTATAAAATTTTCCGTAAGAGGGACCTCTATGACTAAAAGACATAGAAGTAGAGAGTCGGTAGATGTCTTCGTACCCCTTTTTTATTTGGTTTCATATTTATTTACTCTCTCTTACTTAAAATAGGAGTAGATATATACCTTTTGTACCTTTATTATTGTGTGCAGAAAAGATCTGGTATGAAAGTCTAATACTTTTACTTACTCTTTCCTCTCTTTCAATTGAAACCGTTTATTTATACAAACCTCAGAAAGTTTAAAGAACCGAAAAGAATAAAAAGTTCACTAATAATTCTTTCCTAATCCCTCGGAGTCATACAACACCTATTCCGAAAGTCTTAACCTAAATCCTCTGAACTCCCGAAAAAAAAAAAATTAGGGTCCGTTCTATCGTCACTGGGACTTGTTTCGTTAAGTCGGGACCCAGAGTCACAGAAGTGGAGGGTTTTTTCTTCAACACGATCTGCTGTTGACTCAATGAAAGACTGTACACTAAACTTTTGAACTCATCACTATTATACTGGGTGAATAGGTTTACCCTTCTGCGTTCCCCATCTTTGGTACTCTCGTTTCCTTGACAGGTCCCACGAATCTTCGTGAGCCAGGTAAGTAAGAGACCTTAATACTGGTCTTCGGTGTCATTCTGAGGTAGACAATAAGTAGGTCGCAAAGATGATACAATTTGTGTATCGTTTGATAAGACAGTCATAGTCCACCTATATTAAGTTATACTCAGATAAAGAAAAACGAATTCCCCTTTTAACGTATAAATCTTAGTAGAAACAAGACAGAGGTTAATCAACGACCAGAAGTCTGGTCAGTAAGGTAGGTGACCAATAAATTTTATTCCAGTCAAGTCAAGTCAGTGAGCCAACACAAGTCGAGAAACACTAGGGTACCTGACGTCGTACGGTCCGAAGGTACAGGTAATGGTTGAGGACCTCGAACGAGTTTTAGTACAGGTAACTCAGCCACTACGGTAGGTTGGTAGAGTAGTTCTATAGTGTCATCTAAAGTACCGTATAAATCTTGTGACTAAAAAGTTCTCATTAGAACCCTCTCCACTCTTACACATATGAGAATTTCTTCACCTTCCCTGTGTCTACCCTTTTGTGTGGAAACTGGTTCCATGTTTTTACTTCTATTTCCTTTCTCCTTCTCCCTCCGAAGATTCTGTCTGTTCCCTCCATTAGTATCAATTCGTTAGGAGTCAACTGGTCTGGTGTGACTTCCCCCGACACCTTCTCACGCGTACCCAACATAATCGAACAGTGTCGTCTTGGACAATGAGGTCGTGTTCAACGGTGTCGAAGAACGACTGTCGGCTGAAACCCCGTCCCTTTCCACGTAACTCTTGGACGACGACCACTCAGAACCACTCTGTATTCGGATGACCCACCTTTCTCCCCTACACTCTTGAGGAACTTCAACGTTATGAGCATGGTTTAGACATAGAATAAGGAAAGATACTACCTTCTTTTCCACGTATTCGTCAGTAGAAAGCCCGTCACAGGTCCGATTCCGGATCCCTGACGCCTAGACCTCAACACCCGAGTCACACTGACCATCTTTAGAGTTCTCTTCTCACTACGAGTTTCACCGTACCGTCGTAGTGACTCCAGTGTGACCGTGTCTCCTGGGGTCCCCTCTCCTGAAATCGTGCTTAATCCGTCACAGACCCAGAGACGAATCGCGTCTACTTGAAACCAGAGTCGTCCAAACCTCTCACGTATTTTATTGGTTCTGTCTTCGGGACGACGACGACGATTCAGCGAAGTCAGTACAGGCTGAGACGCGTTAGGGTATCTACCGTCGGGTGATGCGCGGAAACAGGGACCCTAAGAGGTCCGTTCTTGTGACCTCACCCAACGGTAAAGGAAAAGGTCATGACGACGACGACGACGACGATTCAGCGAAGTCAGCACAGGTTGAGACACGCTGGGGTATCTGCCGTCGGGTGGTCCGAGACGACAGGGACCCTAAGAGGTCCATTCTTGTGACCTCACCCAACGGTAAAGGAAGAGGTCTTCGGGACGATGTACCTGAGTAATTTACCCTTCTTTCTTATCCTTAAATGGGATATCCGTATACCTACGGTCCGGTGAAGAGTCCAGACGACTTATGGTCTAATGTCGTCCCTTGACCCCTCCTCCTTCCCTTTGCCACGAGTCTTTAACACTCTTACTGACTGACTTTCTAAACACTAAGGTAAACGAATCAGACTCTTCCTTACTCTCCCCTATAAACCCTTCTCTCGACAAACGGTGAAAAAAAAATCGTATAATTCAGACTCTAAAAATGTAACAGTTTCTTCTGACACGTTGTCCACCAGTCTCATGCTTAAACTTAAAACGAACTCTTTGTCGGAGTCCTACTATGTTGTCGGACATAGGACTGAAACTAAAAGGAGGATGGACATTCAGAGAACTCACAAAATAAAAAAGAGGTCGTTAAAGAAACTATAAATAGGGTTCAAAATCCCAGAAACATCGACCCTCCAAAAGTCTAAGAGTCAATCAGTATATAAACCTTCGTCGGAACCGTGTAACCCGTGTATTAGTTATGATATCCCATTTACTCATTTAACTTTGGCTCCCAATACTCATGTAAACTACCCTTCTAATTTACTTTTATGGACCGACTGTCTTTTCATTTTTATGGACCGTCTCAGTGGTCGTAGCGACTCACTGTCTTTCCTTCCCCCTCCTGTGCTCCCACAAGTCGATGTCACTTGTTCTTTTCACTAGACTCTAAACCTCCTCATGACCTCCTAACAATCCAGTCAGTAAATTTTTTTTATAAATAACCTCATATCAACTAACTGTTACAGTACAAAAGACGACGTATCTTTTCACTTAGTCAATATGTATAGGTATGGAACATTTCTAAGAGAAAGGCGTATCTGGTAATGTCTCATAACTCGTCTCAAGGGACACGATATGTCATCCAGGAATAGTCAATAGACACAATATATATCATCACACATATACAGTTAGGGTCAGAAGGTGAAATAGGGAGAGGGGGAATGGGGCACCATTGGTATTTGAACAAAACATGTAACACTGAGATAAAGACCAGTGAAAATTCTTCGGGTCAAAGATATCCACTACTTTCTTCTCGGGCCACTGTTTCCAAACCCCTTGTGCACCCTCCTCTCGCTCTTTACACCGACTCTTCTCTTCCACTCTCCACTTTATCGTCAAACACACCCTTCGTCTAAACCCCTCTCAAAGAACTTCTATTCCCCCCTCTGGTCTTTAACCTTCAAAATAAGAGTGGTGGTGATTCACAATAGATCTCAAAGTCCTATTTCGTTTCAAACAACTAATTGACTCAAACAACTATAGCGTAGAAGTTACTAACAATTTTAAACACCACAACACGTACTTTTCTACTGTGGATTCCCGTATCCAATCTTTTATGCTATCCCTAGATTTCGAAATATGACAAATTTTTGTGTCAATTTAGGGGATGTATACTTGGAGATTCAACGTTTGAAAGTTTCCGCACTCGTACGTAAACATACAGGTCAGAGATTCATTCAAGCACACAGACTGCACGTGCCAGTCCATGCACGTAGGGGATGTTCACCAACGCGAAAACAAATGAAGTGACATGTCGTGACATATCTCACCCGAAGGGATCACCGAGTCGCCATTTCTTAGGCGGACGGTCACGTCCTCTACGTTCCAGTTAGGGACCAAGTCCTACTGGGGGACCTCTTCCTTTACCGTTGGGTACGGGCACAAGAACGGACCCTTTAGGGTACCTGTCTCCTCGGACCACCCGATGTCAGATGTCAGGTGCCTCAGTGTTTTCTCAGCCTGTACTGAATCACTGATTTGTTGTTGTCGACACATTCCATGTCATAACGTCGTAGAAATAAAGTTCGGGTCCTACAGACCTTCGTCCGTATTTTCGTCACCACTACATCGACCATGATGACATGAAAAGTTCCAAGACGTGACATTCTAATTTTTTTACAGAAGAAATAAAGAACACAAACAAAAAAATACATAATAAACACACTTTTTATAATATTTGGATAACGTTGTGTCATGATATATCGACTAACTCAATCAACCCATGGGTCCGACTGAAACAACCTAAAGACTTGTTTGACCTGATTCCTTGCTTTGAGTAAGTTTACATCCTCGAAAAATAAGCGAAAACGTATTGAATGTCTACTAATGTCTTGAAGTCTCTACGACCACTTAGCTCGACATAGGTAAACTTGATAGGATTAAAATTGCAATTTTACGGATGTTGTAGCTTGTCGTTCCACGATTCGTACCCACTCGATCTCCCAAACCTCTTCTCGGACATAAGGGAAAGGGCTCGAGAGTATTCTTGAGAACTTATAAATGAGTTCCCCTACAGTATCAAACTAAAACAGGTCCTTATAAATCGAGATGAGTCTCAAGTAATTTGGGTCGACAAACGAGTTTCGTGGTCGACTTCCTTCACCGTCTTCACCACTGTCTTTCCGTCTTAATCTTCTGGTCTTTTCCACTCTTTCGTTCACATTTTGTTCTCCCCACTAGTGTCAAAGTGCGACAAATATCGTAAACAAATGAGAACTTAAGAGGCTCATCCACTAAATAATTTATTCCGCGAAACGTTAATGTGGTGACTGAAGAAGTGGTTTTCATCCTGCCCCGACCAAACTTGAAAGACCTTTAGAGTATATTTAATCGTAGTCTACGGAGACAACAGAAGACTGACACACTCCAAAACCTGAGACAGGCAAGGATGATTCGAGAAACCGAAGTCCCGGTGACTGTGTGAGGAGAGTGGTAGTCGGACCGTCTCGGATAGTCCCGAGTCAGAGATCACCCCACCCGCTCCGGGGGTTAGAGAGACCACTGTTTCGGTTCACGGTGTTCCTTAGTGGTACGGTACACCACCGGTTTACAGCACTCTGGATTTCGACGAACACCATCAGACGACAAACGATCCTATTCTGATTAATCCCTTGTCCTATTTGTACATACAACGAAACCCTATTCACCTCCTGTCAGTTGACTCCGAAAATCGGACAGAGTGTCGGTACCGAATGGGGGTCCCGGGCACATTTGTGTGTGCGAGTGAGTACGAATTACTTTTGAACAGAGGTCGGGCTTTACCTCGGCCGTCTCTCAGGTCTTCCGTTTCTGTGTCATTTTAAGGAAAAGAGGTTAAGAGTTTAAGGCAATGTGGTAGATTTCTTTGTCTAGGATAATATTGGACACGAACTTTCAACCTATTGTCGTTCGACTTCGTCGTTTACGTAAAGATGAATCCTACATTTGACCTCTTTTATCAATTTATTAAAAGGTGTACCTTTTTAGCTAGTCTTACACACTTAAGAAAGTTCCAATAAGCTGTCACCACAATGACAAAGAAAGATCCCCCGTATCGATACCTATCAAAAAGGGTCTGTATACGTACGTATGAATGTGTGTGCGTTTATATGTCTGTATGTATATCTACCTCTCTCTTGAAACTTACGATAAAGTTTCCCTGACAAGAAAGAGACATCGAATAAATACTTGGTTAGATACCCAAACCCTATTCTACAGGACCGTATCATATAGTACTAATCCGTGAACTACCTGTACTAAAGATTAAAAACATTGACATGACTTGTCATCCCTGGTACACACCAGTCAGACTGAGAAACTCTGGGACACTTGACGTCGGGCGGTCCGAGGGGACAGGTACCCTAAAAGGTCCGTTCTTATGACCTCACCCAATGACACGGGAAGAGGTCCCAATAGAAGGACTGGGTTCCTAGTTTGGACACAGAGAACACAGATTCGACGTAACCGTCCACCCAAGAAATGGTGATTGGAGAGAAAATATCTCCTCTTACAACTCCGATTCCCTCTCTTAGAATCAACCGTCCTTTCTCATAAAGGATCACAAATCCTCGGGTCTGACACCCGTCTAACGAACCCAAGTTTCGAACAAAAGGGAGGTGGATAGTCAATCTTCTAAGACCCACTCAAAGAGTAGGGAACCACAGAAACAAAGGACTCGGTAGTCACTCGTATTGTTACCTTCCATTGAAGTACTTGAGAACGACAACGACAAATCAGTAACTCAACACAGGCTAAGAAAACACTGGGGCACCTGATATCGGATGGTCCGAGGAGACACGTTCCTTAAAGGGTCCGTTCTTATGACCTCACCCAACGGTAAGGGAAAAGATCCCCTAGAAGGACTGAGTCCCTAACTTGGACCCAGAGGACGTAACCGTCCACCTAAGAAAGGGTGACTCGGTGGGCCCTTCCAGGGTATTCCAGAATACTTCTAAGTTATTATGTTCTGTACGGTTCCCGAATCTTGTAGCTGACCGTGCATCACTCGTGATTTATTAACAACATTATGATACCAATTTCTGGTGTTTTGATCATTCATCTCCTAGGTTCTTAGTTTGATTCAAGACAGAGCGACCTCGGTCTGGGGATTACGGTGGCGTGTGTAAAAGTTTGAACAAAATACAAACAGGAAACCGTTTAGTACACAAAGGGTTAAAATCAAAGACATAGGGATTCTATGTCGACTACTATCATTATTATTTCGTAGAAGAAGGAAAACCCCTCCTAATATATTCTGAACCGAAGGGACCACCGTGTCTACCATTTCTTAGACAGACGTTACACCCTCTGGACCCAAGTTAAGGACCAAACCCTTATAAGGGACCTCTTCCCTTTCCGGCGGATGAGGTCATAAGAACGGGCTTCTAAGGTACCTGTCTCCTCGGACCGTCCGATATCAGGCCCCCGACTGTTTCTCAACCTATCCTGACTCACTGATTGTGAAAGTGAAAGTGTATATTCTATGGTCATTCATGTCAACCCATTTGACAATCCGTGACACGGATATAAGTAACACTAATTTTTTGGTTAAACGCCTGAAGGGACCACTAGGTCACCAATTCTGAAGTGGAAGGTTACGTCCCCCATACCCAAACTAGGGACCAACCCCTTGATTCTAGGGTATACGGAGGACTGGTTTTTTTAGTGTTGCATTTTGTCTTCGTTGTACCATTGTTTAAGTTATTTTGAAATTTTATGTTTTTTCTCTTTTCTTTCTTTTCTTACACTGAGTTTCATTTCTCAGAATACAAAAGGGAAGATGTAAATAACATTTATTTAATTTAAACGTGAGTGGAGGTTTAGATGAATTTTCTGTGTTTAGTGACCTCCACTAGTGTTAATACTTTACTCGTGAGGTAGTAGAATTACTGAGAGTTTCACCCTATCTTTCCTCTCCAGTCGTGACGAGACCTGGAAGTTATTGTAAACGGATTCCATCCCTCTTTTTTGTTTTTCACGAAAATAATCTTGTTTATAATCCCTTAGTGTAAATATAAATAAGGTTTTGGTTCTCTTGTGTCATCATAGGTCGTTCAAGTAATACAACCGTCTCTTTGAATATAAAACAATTTGTAGCTCAAGTAACAGGAGTCGACCTTACGTACTAAAGTCAACCAAAAGTTTTCCAGTCAAATAAAGACCCTCATTATAAAGACGTTACGATTCTTAGTCTCCGGTTTTCCCCTTTCTCCTGTACCGGACATCTTATCTAATGTAGGGAAAGACCTCAGGGGCTCCCTTCGAATCTTTACTTTCGAATCGACACGATTTCACCTCTGAAGGTGTTGCGTCACCTTACTACTACAACGTTCTCTGAGTAAATTAGTTTAAATCAAGATAGAACGAGTGTCTCAGATTAAGGGAATCTATAGTTAAGTCCAGAAAGACGGTTAAGAACAGGTAGTCGGGGAGACTTTTTATTAAGGTAAACTATTGGTCCACATACGTACGTACGATTTCACGAAGTCAGTACAGACTGAGAAACGTTGAGATGCCTGACATCGGGCGGTCCGAGGAGACAGGTACCTTAAGTGGTCCGTTCTTATGACCTCACCCAACGGTACGAGAGGATGTCCCCTAGAAGGGATGGTTCCCCAGCTTGCGTGCAGAAGACACAACGTCCGTCTAAGAAATGACGACTCGGTGACCCCTTCGGGGCTGGTCAGCATATAACCCACGGATTATGCATGCTCCACACATGTGATCAGGTTCTCCTTTCTGTGACAAAGAAGGGGTTCAACAAGTCGGACTACCTTCTCTAGTACGACGTCGGACTACCTTCTCTAGTACGACGGTTTTCACACCATCCCTACGTTATGTAGAGACGACTTCCCAACTTAAGTACCGTTATTTTCATATTACACGATACCCTCTTTACAACGACCCTTTACGCGACAAAACACCGTCCACCAGTCCCTTCTTAATGGTTCCCGTCGTTATATACGTGTTACAACCATCTTTGCATCCTTTAACGACCCACTCTTCACTCACCCTCAACCTCCCCCTCTCACTTGGACGTCTAACCCGATTTACGGGTGGTTCGTCGTTCTATACGGTCTTGTTTGGTAGTGACGCAATTACAAGAGGTAATTTCTTTCACGTTCAAATACGACAGGAAGTCTCCTCAGGGTACTTAGAAGTGTTCTAAGTAGAGAAGGAAAAAAACACAAAACAAAACCGGTGCGGTGCACCATACGTCTTAGACTCAAGAGACCTCATGGTGTCCTCAGAGAAAGTAAAAAAGAGGAAAAAAGTAGAAAAAGTAAACAGGAAAATCGTGAAGTGTAGGTGTCCTTTAATAACTGCAAGACAGGTGTACTCGTCTCTCAAAGCCAAGATGTAGACTCAGCCTATAATTTTCGGTCAGGGGTGAGGCGGGGTTCCCAACTCAAGTGTGGGAAGTAAAGGGGTGGATGCTCAAGAAGAGGAGTCACGACAGGAGAAGGTACTCACTGATTTCCGACCCTCCAGCTCACCGACTCCGACCCTCGTAGTGTCTCGACCCCGACGACTTCCCCGTCCGTTGTCCCAACTCGGTCGTGAGTGGACTTACCCCCGGTTCACCGACGACCTTGGTCGTAGAAGTCCTTTCTGTCTGCTCTTGGTGTCACCGACCAGACGTCGGTCTTATGGACCGGTATTTCACCTACTTCCTTCCCTAGGTTCTGCCCTTTGATTCACTGGATGCCCTTCAAACGTCTCCGGTAACCTTTCCTACCGTTTAGACCTCCTTAAAGGACCCGACCAGACCTATGAACACTACGAAACCTTCTTAACGGAGTCCGGAGGAAGTCCCTACCTCCTCTAGTCATTTCCCTAATTAAATATGTGACCTACCAATCTTGGAGAAAACACTCGAAGATACGATACCATGTGACACTCACAGTCGATCATTAGTCAAGAAAAAAAATTTGAAAGATAAAGCATAACCTCATATCTAATTGTTACAACGCAATCAAAGTCCACATATAGTTTCATTAAGTCTAGATATACATATATTTACATAGATAAGAAAAAGTTTAAGAAAGGGATAAATTCAATGTATTATAACTCAGCTCAAGGGACACGATATGTATTCCAGGACCAACCAATCAGTAAAATTTGTATCGCTAAAGAATTACGAACATAGGGATTGTCGTCCTTGACACCGACGACCTGGAAAGTCTGATACAAGAGTCATGAATCGAGGTGTCCGCGAGTTAGTCATAATAACTTGTTAAGTACCCTACCCACCCACCGACCGGACCGAGAGAGCAGATCGGGACGTCCATACATTAACCACCGAAACAACTCTACCCTTCCTCTCCACTTTAGAACTAATTTTGAACCTAGGCAACCTCGAGAAAGGGGTTCCTTTCCTTCGACGACGGAAAACTTCACCATGACTCCCTGGACTTCTCTTGGAACGGGTAAGTAGCAAGATGGTCTCTTGTACTAGGAGGGGACTTGAAGGACGAGGGTGTCTACTCCTGACCCCCAAAAAGAAACACATCGTCTGCGAGTCCTTTACGGACAACTAAACTGAAAAGTTACACGGTATGTTCTTTTGTTTTCCGTTCTGTAAACTCTAAAAAGACTTTACTTCCTTCGTTAAACCTATTTCCAGTATTCTTCCTTCTCCTGAAAAAAAATGATCGTGTTTAAATCTAAACCTTCAATCGGAGTGGGAGTAAAGTAACTATGCACACCCCTAGGACTCTGGGTCACCCACTTTAAGAAGAGAGTAGGTGTGTTTGTGTATTACAAACACACAGACACGTGGTGTAGTTACTACCAAAAATAAACGTGTGGGTTGCGAACTTGGGTTGAGGGACTAACGGAGAATCTAAGTCTGAAAGAGGAAAGAGTCCTCCTTCTTCCATCCGTACGGATACTGGTTTACACCTCTTCCATCGACTTATTCTTCAGGTCTTATATGTGGAATAATCGAGACTAAAGGAGAAGTGAAACTTCAGGAGAGGTCCCGAAACTCTCCAAAGAAAATAAGTAGGTGTACGTCGAGACATGGGGGTCTGTCGAGAGGTCGAGGTGTGTGTATGCATAGAGACTAAGATTCTGTCGAAACTACCTACAGGCACTCTGGTGTACAAGGCGGTAAGTACGAAAAGGGAAGAGAATTTATAAATATTTCCAAGTGTTCGTCTTTAATTTCAGGAAGTCTAAGTCTCGGTTGATTTTTATCGTGGAGGTAAGGAACGGTCCGTTAGACCGTAGTTAGTTCCGGTAGCCTTTCTACGATCCCTCCTTTCTTCTCCTCGACTATTGGAAAAATAGGTCGAAAAAAAAAAAAATTTAATAGGGGGAGACAATAATTATTCAATCGTCCTGTCTGTCGAAGCCTACGTTGGGTCTACAAAAGACCCAAGGGTGACGACTTCTATCGACAACGAAGTCCCAAAAAGACTATTTTACACAGGTACACCTCTCTCCCGAAAACTTGATCGATTGACGGTCCCCTCAGATCAACAACCCGTTCCCATTCCTACCCCACCTTAGAAGTCCTACCCGACCCCTGGGACACTTAAGAGATCTTTTGGTGACGAAGATAAATAACCCGAATCCGAACGAAACCCAGTATATAGACCTCTTCCCTTACCGTTGGGTGAGGTCATAACAACGGATCTCTTAGGGTACCAGTCCCGTCGAACCACCCGATGTCAGCTACCCCAGTGTTTCTCAGCCTACGTTGACTCTCTGAAAATGAGTGAGCGAGTGTGAGCCCCAGTACATATACCTCGACAGTAACTGAGTCATTATCGATAAAATATCGAGTGAACAGTCATGACCCGAAGAAAAGGTCAGAACGTCAAAGGGTCCCGAGATTGTAACCCTTCGACCTGTCAGTAGGGTAGACGAGACCCCCAGGGGGAAGTGACCGAGACCGTCTGTCAAAACTCCAAAAGGGAACCCTAAGTCCAGGGAAGGAGAGAGGAGTCCACGACTACATCAACCACTTCCGGGAAAAGTCTCTTGATGGTTGGGATTTAAGGTCGGTGGAAAGAGACTTTGTAATGAAAACCTAATACTACATAAGAAAAACTAAAAAAAGACGACGAAGAGCTTTAAAACCAAATACACAAGTTTTCAAAACTGAAAACTATGTAAATAGCGACTGTTCCGAAAATTCCCGTCTAAACGTTTAAATTACGGAACTTAAACTGAGAATCTAAACTAGACTTAGTTGATCAGAGACGCTCACACGATTCAGTGAAGTGCACACAGGTTGAGAAACTCTGGGATACTTAAACACCGGGTGGTCCGAGGAGACAGGTAACCTAAGAGGTCCGTTCTTATGACCTTACCCAACGGTACGGAAGCAGGTCCCCTAGAAAGACTGGATCCCTAACTCGAGTATAGAGTACAGAGGATGTAACCGTCCTCCTAAGAAATGGAGAGCACGGTGTCCCCTTCGGGTGAGAGCAGTCCTTTCACGTATATTAATAATGATGACGGACTTACCATTATTTTGTCGTTCCTGTCTCTCACTACTCACGTTTCCTCTTGTTGGGATCCATTATCGAGCTCCAAAATAGGACAATATGTTAGCTATCATGGAAAGAGAATAGATAAATAAGGAAAATTAAGTCTTTATCAGTGACTCTTCCTCTTTCTTTTTGTTAAGAAATATACACCTACCTATACCCAGACTTCACCGTTTTTGTCTCTTAAAACTTTGTTTAAGTTTAGACTCGGTACATTCACTGAAATAATTGGTAGATGCGGCAGGTATGACACGTGAACCTAAAGGAGTGTCCTTGCAAATAAAGAAACCAAGGTCGACTTAACTGACTTCCTTTCTTCTCCACGAACGTTAGAAAAAGTGATAAAGTAAAAGATATATATATAAATATAAAACCAAGTCTTCGACTTACGGAAAGTACCAGTGTTTATTTTCACCTTATTCACTCCCCAAGAATTAATGTGGGTGAAGGGTAAAAGGTAATGTACTCGACAAAACTCGGTCTCTCGTGCACCAGCTCTGGAATAGAAATACCATAAAAGACAAACAAAGAGATGTTATCTTTTTTCAAATGGATTCGAATATTTTAATTCCCTTCTATACCCACCCACACTTTTACGCAATTTTCTGGATCTCTTGGTAAAGGAACCCTCTTTTTCATCACACCAACAATAACTACTTCGATTAGTGCCTTTATACGTCCGAACTTGTATCATCTTGAAAAGAGACACAGAGGATGACAGGGGAGTGACTACCTAAAGTCGAGTGAGGAGTCACGGAACCCCAATAAGGTGTTGTAATGCACTATGAACGAAAACACGTTTATGTCCGAAGATAGCAGAGGAACTACATCTAACCTTCTCGACAAATAACCAAAGTGTGTCCGGTGGAGAGCACAACTTCTGAGTATCTTAATGACGGAAAGAGAGACTGAGTGGAAGTCTAAAAACTTCGTTACAGTTCGTTGCAGTCAAAGAAGTACGTAGACATCCTGAGTGTTCGTATAATGCAAGTAAAAGGGTTAAAATGACTCTTTATTAACTGGACATAGTAACATATTTAAATTCCGTATGTTATGTCACCAAACTAAATACAAATAACATTTCACTAATGTTATCCAAATCAATAAGTAGTTGAGTATATCTTCACTTTTTGCTTAAGAGGGGTATAACTCTTGAGAGTCTCAGATGAGAAACTTGTTGAACTATGTATGGTGTGTCGTCCCAATTGATGTCAACGGTGCGATGTGTAGAATCGTAAATTGAATATTGACCTTCAACCACGGAAAACTGGTGGACGGAGGTCAGAAGGAGAAGGGAGGTAAAATGGAAAACTAATACACTGGGGACCTATGAAAGAAGACGATGTCTTTGGGTAGGTGAGCTATGTGACAACAGCAAGTAAGCGAGTCAGCACAGACTGAGAAGACGTTGGGGCACGTGACATCCCAGGAGGCAGGTACCCTAAGAGGTCCGTTCTTATGACCTCACCCAACGGTAAAGGAGGAAGTCCCCTAGAAGTGTTGGGTCCCTAACTTGGACACAGAGAATTCAGAGGACGTAACTGTCCGATAAAAAAAAAAAATTGGACCCTTCGGGGAAGAGTTGTCAATTGTACATATTAGGAATGAGTCTTAAGAGAACATAGGTCTAGAGTTGTCCTTTGTTTTCCTCATGAACTTGACCCGTCAATCTCACCTCGTCTCCTGTCGAGTATTTACATACGCGTCTCACGCCCTTTTCGCGTTCTTTCCAGTGTTATGATAGCCGAAGTACTCTCATCCGACAACCGGAGGGGTCTCCCCACTTCCACGATCACCCAAGACCTTGAGTCCGTGTCTCTCGACTTCACCTCCTACTATCTGGGAGTCGGGACGAGGACAACTACATTGTCCTCATTTTTCCTTAGAAATAACCCTAAAGGGGCCACCAGGTCACCAATTCTGAAGCGGAAGGCTACGTCCCCCACACCCAAACTAAGGAACAGTCCTTCGATTCTAGGGTGTACGAAGTGTCGGTTTTTTGGTTTTGTACTTTGTCTTCGTAACATTGTTTAAGTTAGTTCTGAAATTTTTACCAGGTGTATTTTCTCTTTAGAATTTTTATTTTTTTCTTAGTAGTAGAACCGGAGTAAGAGGAGAAGACATACTCGAGGGACTGCCAGCTTGTGCTCTCCTTCAGACTCCCCTCCATTCGTAACCGTCGTCCCACGTACCAAGTCGGAAGGTCCCGTGTTTCGCCCCCTTTTACTTCCCCCTTTTATTTTAGGTAGAAGTAAGGTCGGGTCCCTACCCTACAAGACCGGAACTTTTCAGTGAACCGTCTCTATAAATGTCAAAGGTCTTTTGTGTGCACGAGGGGTTTAAAGAGTTGGGGGAAAACGGTCCACTCCAGTACACCGATCAAGACTTTTTGCCTGTCACTCACCTGCAACACATACAATGGAGACCCGACTTTGTGTATTCCCTGTCGTAACCTGGGACACCGAAGGAGAGAGAAACGAGACGTTGCACCTCCGACACACACGACATCTTCTCACAACCTCTTTATCCGACCTCGGACTTGATGGAGGGCTTCCCCTCAGTCGGACCTCTCTGCAACCTGGACCTCGTCTGAAACGCATCAATCTTTATTTTGAAACACCCACCCGATGACTCTAAGACCCCCGATTAAAGAAGGACGTCTTATTGAATTAGTAGGGCTGATTGTGTCGATCCTGTGAAGACCGGAGTTTGTGACTGGAGAGTTTTTTCTTTAACTGTCCACGGTATATGACTTCTTCTGAAATGGTCATATCCTCCGACACACTACGCAATTCTTTCTTCTAGCTGGTGACGGTCGACCTATGAAGAGAGGTACTCTGACGGTAACCGCAAATGACTAGGAACGCAAGAATAGGGAGTCAAACAAACTACTAGGACAAAGACTTGCACGAAGAAGGGGTCAAAGGGGGAGGAGTGTGAAGGGTAGGTCTACATTCGTTCAATCCATGACGAAGTCTTTAGGGGTGGAGAAAAAAACTCCAATTGTCAATGATAAAAGAAACAAATTTTACATAAAATAGTTTCATATCAACTAAATGTTACACCACAAATAAAGACGACATGTCGTTTCACTAAGTCAATATGTAGACATATATGAGAAAAAGTGTAAGAAACGGTAATACTAAAGAGTGTCTTATAACTTATATCAAGGGATACGATATGTCATCCTGGAGTAACAAATAGGTAAGGCAAATATTGTCAAACGTAGACGACTAGGGTTTGAAGGGCAGACAAGAGGGTCACGGGGGAGGGGGAACTCCTGATCTTGGTGTTCAGACAAGAGAGACAGACGTCTTAGTGACGGAGAACTTTATATGGACAGTTTAATTGAAGGACTACTATCGGATCTTTGTCTAATAGTTATACTTTAGTATCTTAGAGCGGTGTCTGATACCCTTCTTGAACCTAAAACGTCGGTCGGGAGGGTCACAAACTCAAAGTAAGGTCAGTGAATAATTGAGACACTGGAACACATATAATAAATTGACTCGAAATTAAAGAAAAAGAGTAGACAGTTTACTCCAAAATAATAGTGAAAATAGTTTCATCCTATTTTGGATGAAACGTTCTAATAACATCCGTAAATTTTTCTATTCTGTATCTTTTGTCTGTACCAATGGTTTCCCCTTTACCTCCCCCTCCCTATTTAATCCTCGAACCCTAACTGTATCTGTGTGATAAAATATATATATATATATTATGGTCGAGTTATAAAACAACATTGGATATTCTCTTTTCATAGACTTTTTTTAACATATTGACTTAGTGAAACGGTATGTGGACTTTGAGTCCTTCATAACATTTAAGTTATGTGAAGTTAACTTTTTTTTTTTATCGTGTCACCAACGGACTATAAATCTTTGATCTACTAACTTTTAGAAATAAAAGTCAAACACTCTTAAGTCGACTCAAACACCGACTGCCATCAACTCAAATGGCATTGTAGTAGTGTTCAGAAATGGAGTACAAACCAATACAACCAACCCGGTACAGTACCTCGAAACACCCCAAGAACCTTTACATTGTATCTACAAAATTTGAACACACGATCAAATTTTGACGACTTAAAGACTCTCGTAGTAAGGACAACCGTTCAACTGACTTTTCAATATCGAGGACTGAGTGACGAGAGTTAACTCTCCAATACCTCTCATAAGATATTACTTATTACAACATAATTTTTACGTTTTATGACAAAATAACTCCGATAAACCTTATAACCTAATCTTTAATCAAACTCTCGGTTTTCTACACCAACGAGGGTAGAGAGTGTTTAAAATCTGCACATTAGTAACGATTACCTCTTCCGTTGCCGTTGGGTGAGGTCATGGGAACGGACCTTTCAGGGTACCTACCTCCTTGGACCATCCGACATCAGGTACCCCAGAGCTTCTCAGTCTGTACTGACTGGCTGAAGTGAAAGTGAAAGGTGAAAGTACGAGACCTCTTCCTTTACCGTTGGGTGAGGTCACAAGAACGGACCTCTTAGAGTACTTACCCCCTCGGACCACCCGACGACAGATACCCCAGCGTGTCTCAACCTGCGTTGACTTCACTGAATCGTCGTCATCGTCGTTAGTAACGATTTAGTAAATAAGAGTAGTCAAGGATCATGATAAGAGAAATAATTTTGCACCTTTGCCCGTACAGACTGAACGGATGTAAGTGTTCCAATAATCCTCTGAGTCTCTTTATCGTGTATACGGTCCGAAACATCTTACTAAACGACAGATCGTATCGCGGAACGTACACTGATTTATAAACGACTTACCGCTTCCAACCTATTTATTTTTGACTTAGTTTTCTTTATCTTGTCTGAGTTTAATATCAGTCAAAGGGGACTCCTACCTCTTCGTTTGTATCTATCGGAGTTCGGATCTTATAACTTCAGGATGATTGGACCGACTTGAATCACTGAAATCTCGATGTTTTAAGGTGTGACCTCTCTTGAAACTTTCAGTTGTTTAAGTTAGGAGAAATAGGTACTCATGTAGTTCCCCTTCCACCGAACACCTATCACCATTTCACCCTCAGGGTCGGAAATAGAAGATTTACATTCTACTCACGACCTAAGTGCGGTGGTGAACCGCAGGAAGATCCGAACCACTATAGGGGAACTCAGGCCTCTGACGTCTAAGATTCCCTTCCACAGACTAAGAACACTCGTGTGTATGCCTACTCTAAGCTAAGTGCACGAAACGAAATCTAGGTGTTTGTTGTGTT
The DNA here is from genome assembly GCA_006410555.1 of Capra ibex. Lineage (NCBI taxonomy): Eukaryota > Metazoa > Chordata > Mammalia > Artiodactyla > Bovidae > Capra > Capra ibex. The sequence continues at coordinate 4,564,051 of SJYO01050144.1, read as the reverse complement.
GAGAATTGGGTGTGTGTAAAACAGGGTTTATTTGGGGTTCCCACAGATACCAACATAAGACTCTTAAGTTCCCACTACCCCTCTAAAATGGTAAGAGAGTCCGAGGAGGGTGTGAGAGTTCCAGGGGTCCAAGGAGAAGTTTACTTATCTCCGAAAGTGTACAACTGTTTTGGACAAGGTACACCAGACCACAAAGGTCCGTATCTGTCTCTAAGTCCCCGTCCCTACTACAGTGGAAGACAGTGGCCCGACAGTATTTACGTGAGAGGTACCACTTAGTGAGAACGAACTCCCCAGGACTCTGTTGTGACACTGAACGAAGACAGAGTCTGACGGGGTATCGGGTATCCCGATTTTGAAGACATGGGTATTTTCAACGACGAAGACTGTCGTAGTTAGAACAACCGTTTATCCGACACTTCAATGGTGAGGACTGAGTGGTGAGAGTTAACTCTCACACTTTCATGTGCACCCACACCTGTGTTCTAGTAAACGTGGTGCGGACCTTTACCTAATACTTAGTCTGCCACGAGAAAGAACGGTAACCACCAAGGAATGATATTTAACCTTCGTCGGGTTGCGACCTAAAGTCACATCGAGACCTCATAAACGATGGACCCTTTGTCTTCAAGACGAGACACCCAAGAAATGAAGGAAGTCACGATTTCTTACTCCCCTTTTAAGTTTAAAAAGAAATGGAAGCTATCCTAAGGTCCAACAGACAAGGTTATTTTACGGTACTGAACTAATATTCCCAGAAATGGGACTTCACACCCAACGTGGACCCAGAGGTTTCGTCTTACGTTCAACTTTCTTAAAGTTTGTAGGAGCACCTTTTTGTCCAAGTGAAAGTAAATGAGCATCCGCACCCACAGAAAGTACTTTTGTAGTGTTTGTCAATAAGAACTAATATATTAACGTTGTCATGAAAGATATTTTATGGGGAAGAAACCCAGTTTTAAGGGGAAACCACAACTATCCAAACTGTACTATCTACCTATCCCACACACACACACACACACACACACACACACACACACACACACACAAACCCCCTTCATTTGCATTTCGACTTGTACCCAGGTAACCCACTTTTTTACCTACTCTTTACTTCCTGGTCCTTTCCTCGTTCCATCTAGACACACAAGGAATACGGACCTTCTCTTCTCTTCACCTAAACTTCTTCACACCTGTAAAACCAATTTAACCTGACTTCCATCTAGTAACTTGTTAGGGGAAAAGACGAGGGGTAGATTTATAATACTTTTGTGCTATTTAGGTTAAGGTGAAAGTGGAAAATTGGAATAAATTTTGAAAAAAGAAGAATATTAATAAAGAAATGAGTTCACTGAATGACCTCGACTCCTATTATTCGACTACCAGAAAGTAAAAGGGCATAAAACACAGGGACCCTAGGTCATCGATACTCAAAATGAAGGATGGAAACGAGGGGTCAGCGACCTACTAGAGTCGTTGAGAGTCCTATAGAGAAACCTAGACTTTTTCTTTTTGGTTACTTTAATTAGATGTAGCGTTCACAATCCAGGGGGTTTCATCGTTTAAAGTTGTAAGGGGGACTGTCTATTCAGACTCAACTCCGTTGAAATAGCAGGTGAAACGTCCCTTCGTCCTTCACATTTCTGTTCCTGTCTTTCTGTTTTTTCTACTCTCTCACTTAATGTGGAAAGAAATTAAAATTGAAAAGTCGTCAAACTCTTAATCCACTCGTACGTGCAGTCACGGAAACCATCCCTGTGCGCGTTCTCTTTTTCTCGGTCGAACGCCACTCATAGAAAACTACTCTTTTTTTTTTAAGTCCATAGACACCATTGTGACAAACAGAGGAACAAATAGAGGACTTTGTAGGGAGCTAGATGTGTCTTGGTGGTCTCTTTTTGGTGACGGGGTTTATCCAGAATCTCTCGACTGGACTTTTAACTCTACCTTTAAGGCACTGACCTGGTCCCACGTCACGCAGGTCCCACTAGAACCAGTAACAACCTATGGGGAGGGTAGAGTATACACGTGTGTAAGAAGGATGACTTAAAAGAAGTTAAACCCTTTCGACCGGGCTCGGGATTAAGTCTTAGGTGGGAGAAAAGAGACAATTGGTCCAGTCCGTTAAGTGTCTTTACTAAGGACTTTTATTTCCCTAATATGTTTTATAGTTTGTGTAATAGATTACTAATGAGACGACAACTCTTGTTTCAGATTTTAAGGGACGTTTCTCAGACTTTTCTACAAGGAAACGTCCCAACTCCGAATCTTAAGACGGGGATGAATTATCTACCCTACACCTCACGACTGTAAAATCTCGACTTGCAGTGGTTTCCGAATCTCCTCTTTTTGTATGTACTTCGGGTGACTAAAAGACAAGACACCAACGTACCGGACCTTTGAGGGTATTGACACTTAAACTACGGTAGGGGGTTTCCCCTCTAAGATCTAGATTATACTTACTCACGAGGGGTTTGAAAAAGACTTTGTTTGTTTGTTGTTTCGGGTTTCTTTGTGTGTAGTCGAATCAAAATGATGTCCGTACAACAGGCCTCGTCTTAAATTCCAAAAGCGTTCACAGGTCTATCTAAGAAAAAGATTAAAAGGGACTCAGATGTTTCGGTATAAGGAAGGTGTGTATGGATAAAACACGGACAAGACATGGCTCAACACTAGATTCCGCAACCTATGGGTTCCATTACACTACTAAGGTCCCTCGAATTTCGACCGTAATAAAAAGAAAGATATCATTTCTTTTGGATGACGTTAAAGACATGGGAAAAGGGACAGAACCAGCGTACCTGGTTCAAAGTGGAACCAGAGGGTAGTATTGACGGTGGTACTACACTCACTGAGAATTCAGTAAAAGTCCTGAAAACTTTAGAGAGGATTCGACACCAGATTCTAAAAGTCGAAAGACGACAAACGTGAATGCAAGTAGAGTTCGAGTCTGAGTGACTGTGACATGTGTCTAGAAGGAAAGAACAGACGGTTGGTCTAGTAAGAGTATTGAAAAGAGCAAGAGAATTTCCGTGTTATAAGGGGTTGACGGATCGACCCAAGGGGAGACACCCGGGAATGTACCGTCGTACAGTCTACCAGGAAAATAAGTCGGAGGGGATCCACAAGGGGTAGTGGGGAAGTGAGGGTAGTGGTAGAGTAAGACCAAACTGAATAATAGAGGACGGTCGAGACACTATCAAGGAGTCAAACAGGGGGTAAAAGGGGAGAGAGAAGATAAAAAACCGAGACGAAACAGAAACAACGTGCCCGAAAGAGTTCTACGAAGTCCACCGGAATCTACGGGGATCCGTACACCCTAGAAACAAGGGGGTGGTCCCTAACTTGAGTACAGGGGTCGAAACCTTACGTCTAAGAATTGGTGACCTGGTGGTTCCTTCAAGGAGGAGAGAAAAAAGTAGAATTTGTATTGCGAGTGATGGCTGACGAAAATTGTTTCGTAGCAAAGAAGTCGTGAGTCGGAAGAAATACAAGGTCGAGAGTGTAGGTATGTACTGATGACCTTTTTGGTATCGAAACTGATATGCCTGGAAATAGTTGATTCACTACAGAGACGAAAATTATGTGATAGATTAAAACAACTTATTAGTAAAACGAGGATAGCTGAAAGAAAACCGGTGTTTATTTGGGATTTGATTCATAATAAGAAAAAATACAGATAGAATTAAAGTACCACAGATCGGTTTATAGAACGGTACAATCTATGAGGTCTGATAAACCACTTAATTTTTTTTGTCTCTTAAGGAATCAGTTAACTAATTACCCTCTATCATTTTCTTCCCCATCTAATCCCGAGACGCCAGTCTACAGTCCGAAGTTTATGTACGATGATCGGAACACTGGAAACAACAACAAGTCAACGGTTCAGCACAGAAAGAAACGCTGGGGTACTTGACGTCGTGCGGTCCGAAGGAACAGGAAGTGAAAGAGGGAATTAAACGAGTTTGAGTACAGGTAACTCAGTAACTACGGTAGGTTAGTAGAATAGGAGACAATGGGGGAAGAGGAGGACTGGAGTCAGAAAGGGTTGTAGTCCCAGAAAAGGTTATTCAACCGAGAAACGTAGTCCACCGGTTTCGTGACCTCGAAGTCGAAATCGCAGTCAGGAAGGTTACTTATAAGTCCCAACTAAAGAAGATCCTAACTTACCAAACTAAAGGAACGTCAGGGTCCCTGAGGATTCTCAGAAGACATCGTGGTGTTAAGTTTTCGTAGCAAAGAAGTCGTAAGTCGGAAGAAATACCAGGTCGAGAGTGTAAGTATGTACTGATGACCTTTTTGGTGTCGAAACTGATATACCTGGAAATAGTTGTTTCACTATAGAGACGAAAATTATACGACATATCCAAATAGTATCGAAAAGAAGGTTCCTCCATGAATGTACAACGAATTAGAGAGGTATGACGCCATACTTCTGGGTACGTTCCTCCTATCGTAATTATCTGACTCCAACAACCCTCCTCATCAATACAAGTAAATACGCCTCACAAATCTTATTACGGACCACGTCCCACATGGGAGTCCTTCGAGATCAATCGTCAAAGATGATGACAACAAAGTTCACAACAACCTTAAGTCTCTTCTCGCTTAAGCCACGTTTTATCTCATTGACCTTCTGCGAAGGACGTCTTCCATCCTGTCCTCAACGCTAGGACTTACTACAAGCCCTCCTCTTCCGCGTGACGGGAAACGAAAGGAGCTCTAGCGCCTCGCTCCGTACGTCTACCGCGCCAGCCAGTAGTCGGTGTCTTCACCGCGACGAAAAGTTAGGAAAACAAGTTATTTCGTTCCTGAAAAATCCCGCAAAAATAGAGGGGACGTGGACCGGGTGTAAAAGTCACTTCTGGTAGTCCTGCGTCTTAGGTCCCGAAGGAGGGCCGCGGTTTTGGGGACGAGAGTCGGAACGAGTCAGGCAGTCGGGTCCTTTGTAGACGCTCCCGCCGACGAGGCACTGTGTAGAGTCGTAGTCGGTCTGACCGGCTCCCGCCGGACGACCCGAGTGGAGGAGGCCTGGTGTCGCCCCTCCGGGTCCTTTCTCTCGACCCTCCGGCCCGAACAGTGGACCTGTGTCTCCCGAGGCTACTGCACTAGGATAACAAATTTCTCGTCGGCAGATTACGAAACAAGGACAATCATTTTATTTATCTCGGAGGGTAAAGATACCTTTACGGACTCGGCGGACGGGTTTTGTCCGGACTACCAGGGTGGACCTGCGTCAACGGACCTGAGAGACACTCCTCGTTCACCCTCTGATTACTGAACGTGTCGAGACCGGACTACTTATCGAAACCTCCCTTGAAGGACCTCACCCGCCCCCTACGAGGTGGGTCCGTAGAACTAATGTCTCCGATAAAACGTCGAAAAAAAGAAAAAACTGAGGGTCTCCCTGTTGGTCAACTGTCTCTGTCTAAAAGAAACCTCCGACAAGCACCGAGTGAGTGGAAAGTGGAGTTGTACGTAGGCGACCCGGTTACGTGGAGGGTGAGGTAGTCACGAGGGGGGTGAGGTAGTCATGAGGGAGGTGACGTAGTCACGAGGGGGTGAGGTAGTCACGAGGGGGGTGAGGTATTACGAGGGGGTAGGGTGGTTACAAGGGAGGTGGGGTCGTCACGAGGGGGTAAGGTAGTCACAAGGGGGGTGAGGTGGTCATAAGGGGGGCGGGGTAGCCATGAGGGGGTGTGTAGTCACGAGAGAGGTGGGGTAGTCACCCAAGAGGGGTTCCTTCGGAGTAGATCCTCTCACAGACCCACCATGAGAGTCACCGGACCAAAGGACGTAGGTCGGACGAAAGACGAAGAGAAGGTTGAGAACAGTAAGAATGACACTTACCCAAGTCGGTGTCGACCTCTACTCCTTTCTGAAAACACAAGTCTTTTAGTTAAGGAAGAGGTAGAGGTCGTAGGGTACGGACGCTTGGCGTCTCCCTTTTCAAAAGACAAAGGTCACCGGGACCTTTGGTGGTCAAAAGGAACACTCTTTCCATCTTGTCTCGAGACAGAAGACTCAACAAAATGGAACAGAGACGAGTACCTGATACGGTTAGTCAGGACGTTACGTAAAGGATTTCTCATACTTACCGTCACGGTCCCACCCTACCGGACTACCCAACCAGTCATCTACTAAACATTGACCCCTGCTCTCTTTACTCCAGACTCCGCGAACTCGACCCTCAAGGAACATTTGTACATGGGTCCTTGGGTAGTGAGGGAAGAGAGTGACCCCTGGGGACACTAGGCACACACAAAGGGAAACTTTACCTTTACACGTGTACCGAGGTCCGACCTCCGGTCCTTGAGTGTCGAGGTCCTCCTCCGAGTCCAACTTTCATCCTCTCGTCTTAAGTAGACGAGAGATGAAGGTGAAGGAAGGAGGTGTGAAACAGACTTCAAAACAAAGAGAAGACCACAAGAGAAAGGGTCGAGTGTAAGAAAGACCACGAATCCCTAGGGCAGGGTAAAAGTTTTCTTTTATTTGCTTCGGTGTCTTGTCCGAATGGGGTGAGAATTTTTATGGGTCCCCCACCCCTACCCCCATTTTTACAGATTTAGAATTTGGATTTCACACTAAACCCTCTACCCACGAGATACGAGACGGTACTTATTAAGTCTCGTTATTCCTCTAAGAGGAAAGACTTACCGAAATCTACTTGATTTTCTTGTGTAACCTACCCCATAGTCCGTCGTCTCGGTTCCGCTCCTTTGAGTTCTTCTGTCAATGGTCCCTGAACACGTCGTAAAGGAGGTCCACTCTCTATGGTGTAGACTTAAGTCTCCGAAAATGCATTACCCCGATTTCCAACAAAAGAAACAATTTTTTAATCCCCTATCAACGAGATGCTACAACAGAATCAAAGACGAGAGGTTGGTACACCTAGTCGACACTCATAGGTGTATAGCGGAGGGAGAACTCGGAGGGTAAGGGAAAGGGACAGGGTCAGGAGGTCCAGTAATGTCTCCGCTCGAGGGACACGACACACCGCCGAAGGGTGGTCGAGAGGTCAAATGTGTGCCAGCACACATATACAGTCAGGGTTAAAGGGACAAAGTAAGGGGTGGGAGGTGCAGACGGTCACATACACACGTAGAGACAAAAACGGGACCTTTATCCAAGCAGACATGGTAAAAAGATCTAAGATGTGTATACACAATTACGTCTCTACACTTACCTGGATCTCGGGTAGTATGTCTCACTTTATACAGTCTTTCTTTTTTTTTTTTTTCCAACAAAAAGTTTCACGTCAGAAGTAAACCCCTCTGAAAGATGAATAAGGTTGACGCCTTAAGATTTGAAAAGACCCCGGGGAGGAAACCCCGGGGACGAACCTGTCTTGATGTCTGTTCCATAGTGTCAACATCACAGGGACGTCAGGATCTCAAAACATTTCGGGATCTTCTATTATAAATTCTGATCTTTTCTCGAGGACAAAGAGGTCAATTTTTTATTCTGACATTTATTTTATTATTCCAATAATGAATAATACGGTTTATTAGATGTCGTTAAGTTGTGTCTCTACTGGATATTCGAGATCTATACATTATACGTCCATGGGATATTATACAAACTACATAATACTACATCGCAGAGGTCATAAATTATTCAAATTAAACATCCTTCAATCATACTACTGGACCGAAGTCCGGACACACTACTCTGTAGTCAAATTTTAAGACTTAACGTCTCCTTATCTCGTCGTATTATCATTTCTTGAGTCCAGGACCTAAATTTGAGTCAATTTTAAGTGTTAAAAATATACTGGATCCCGTTTAAGAAATGGAGAGTTCGAAGAAAAAGAGTAATTAGTTCATCTTTAGTTTTATTAACGTAAAGAAAATATCTTAAAAAACTTCCTCTTTTCAGGAAAACATGTCATTAACCTTGTGTCTTTCGTAAGTCGTTCGAAAATTAACGTTAAGAACAAAAAGACAACTAGTTTTTACCAAACGGGATCTCCTAACGATAATCATGAGAAGTGGAACCCGAGATTATCTCTAAATCCGACGGAGATCTTTAGTTTAAGTGTGGATTTCCTTATTTTTAATTGGTCATCACCCTGAAGGGACCACCGGGTCACTAATTCTGAGGAGCGAAGGTCACGTCCCCCACACCCAAGTTAGGGACCGACTCCTTGATTCTAGATGTTCGCTGTTCCGTACCGGTTTTTTCATTTTTTTTTTTTTTTTTCTTGGTCATCATTCTTCTAAATCTTGCTGCTCCAAGTCTAGAACTACTGTTACGACAATAGTAAAGGTTGACGGGATACATTACACTCGTAGAGACTTACTGTATGGAGCTTCGTACAGAGAACCTGGTCTTTAGAGAGTGAACCGACGAAATAAGATCGTGAAAACCGAATTTCTTGTTTTGAGGTGTATTCTTTATTCGATACAAATAACAACGAACCTTTATAAACCTGATTGTCGACAAAGGTAACAGATTAACAGGAGAACTTCAGATTGTCTAAGTGATGTGATAGAGTAGTGAAAGAGTAATGTGTCTACAGTGTCGGAAGGACCTGAGAAAAACCTGGATAACGGAAGAAAGAAATAGACTGAATGAGGAGAAGTAGGAAGGTTTGGGACGAGTCTACACAGAGGTTTTTTCGGAACGGATTGAGGTAGTCAAACGTGACTCCTGTCACAAAAAGTCGAAGGACACTATAGTAGGTCAAAGAGAATACAGTCTGACACAGACTCAAGTCAGTTTAGTTTTGACTATTTACGTAATGAGTTATAGACACAAACACGTACGAGTCAGTGAGTCAGGTACCGTAAGAGGTCCGTTCCGACGACCTCACCCAACACTAAAAGAGGAGGTCCACTAGACGAACTGGGTCCCTAGTTTGGACGTAGAGGATACAGAGGACGCAGCCGTTCACCGAAGAAATGGTGACTCGGTGCACAACAACAACAAGTGAGTGAGTGGACAGAGACTGCGAAACACTGGGGTACCTGACGTCGTGCGGTCCGGAGGGACAGGTAGTGGTTGAAGACCTCGAATGAGTGTGAGTACAGGTAACTCAGCCACTACGGTAGGTTGGCAGAGTAGGAGACAGTAGGGGAAGAGGAGGGCGGAAGTTAGAAGGGGTCGTAGTCCCAGAAAAGGTTACTCAGTCGAGAAGCGTAGTCCACCAGTTTCATAACTTCAAAGTCGAAGTCGTAGTCAGAAAGGTTACTTATAAGTCCTGACTAAAGGAAATCCTACCTGACCAACCTAGAAGAACGTCAGGCTCCCTGAGAGTTCTCAGAAGAGGTTGTGGTGTCAAGTTTTCGTAGTTAAGAAACCACGAGTCGAAAAAAATATCAGGTTGAGAGTATAGGTATATACTGATGACCTTTTAGTATCGAAACTGATCTGTCTGGAAACACCCGTTTCATTACAAAGACGAAAAATTACACGACAGATCCAACCAGTATCGAAAAGAAGGTTCCTCGTTCGAAGAAAATTAAATTACCGACGTCAGTGGTAGACGTCACTGGACCTCAGTGGACCCTTCGAGTCAATTTATGGACGTTCCACAACATAATTACAATGAATTTGGATCAGTCAACGTTGAATTAAGTGTATCGAGACATACATGATATAAGTTACACATACTAAATACTCATAAAATTATACTTTGCATTTTTGCTCAGAGACTTTTATTTTTGGAGGGTCCGTACCCTTCTAGAATTTTCTGTTTCGATAATTACTAGTTCGGGAACTCTCAAGAGTGTTTCTCATCATATCTTATCCCTTATAGAGACATTCTGATCCCTGTTGTGACAGACCCAAACTTAGTCAAAAGATGATCAATCATTGACATACTCAATCCACTCAGTAAATTAAAGAGATTTGGAGTTAAAAGGGTAGTCCTTTTGACCTTTTTATTATCATTACTTGTAACACCAAAGAAGACTCGGACTCACGGTGTACTGTAATTGCTGGCGTAGATTACCTGTCTCTCAAGGGTCCTTCTTGAGACGGGCCTTCTGACACAGTGAGCCGTCTGGTGACGCACATGCCCCGGGCCTTGGGCCGGACCCTTACGCCTTGAAGAGCAATCCCAACCAACTGACGTCACGACCATGGGTAGTCCGTAAGTCGCTTCCCTTCAAGTAGACCCGACAAGGTGTCGGAGGATCAACGGACAGAGTGGAGTGAAGTAAAAAGTGAGTTCTTAACCTTACAAACGAGTAACGTTTGAATCAGGATCCTAAGGAAAATCGGTTAATAAAGAACCTCAAGGTCATGGAACTCCTATTACAAGTACGAGAACTCGCACCGCAAGGTCCGGAGGACCCCAGACCTGAGGTGGCCCTCTCGGCACGAAGAGAGGACGAGGAGAACGCGACGAGAAGAGAACAGAGACCCGTTGCGCTCTGGGGAGAAAGGAGACGAGGAGGACAGACGACACAGAGGGTCGAGGGTCGGATGTGGGACCTCGCACAGTAGTACTTTTTGAGCGAGATTATGATAAAGGAGAGACTTCCATAAAAACTATAAGAGGAACAGGTAGGGTTCGTCAAAATCCGAAAGACGCATGTAGTGTTAAAATAGATACACACACACTTGTATATACATACACTATATACAGATAGTCCGACATGGCAAAAGTCACACAGACAATAGGGGTCGTTTGACATTCGAGGTTACACAATCAGAGTCTTCTTAATGGACTGTAGATCATCTCACAGACTGTATTTCACATAATATTTATTTACATCTAGCTTAGAACGATGTAGAGGAATAACTCACTTCCTAACCCAACTCCCTTACTGACTGAGTGACTAACCGACTTAGTTACTTATCAGAAGATACCATTTCCGAAGAGACCACCGAATCAACCATTTCTTAGACGGACGTTCCGTCCTCTGGAGGACGTCCTCTGGGTCCAAACTAGGGACCCAGTCCTTCTTGGGGACCTGTTCCTTTACCGTTGGGTGAGGTCATTAGAACGAACCGTTTGGGGTACCTGTCTCCTCGGACCGCCCGATTTAAGTACCCCAACGTTCTCAGTCTATGCTGAATCATTGAGTCGATGGTATACCGTTCCTGACATCCATGTTAGATCAAACTCAACTCTCGACAACCACACTAATGTGTCCATCCCTGTATGAATACCCGAATTACTCTCAAAATACCACCTACCACAACAAGAAAAGGAGAAAGATCATAAATAACGATACCGACATACTGAGATCGAAAAATTTGTAAATAAAAATTGACTTCCTATTAACGAAATACTATAACACAACCAAAGACAGTATGTCGTTGTACTTACTCGGTACCCATATGTATTCAGGGGAGGGAGACCTTGGAGGGAGGGTGGGATAGGATGGGGAGATCCAACAGTGTTTCGTGGTCAAACTCGAGGGACCCGGAGAAATATATTTAATCTAATCCCACTCCCCCTCTCCCCTCTGACCAGGGGTCCGGACCACGAAGTCCAGATGGAAAAGAAGGGTGAACGTTCATTCCTACACAGATAAACCCACTCTTCGAGAAAAGACTGCAAAATGAGAGAATAAGAAACCTTCGATTAAACTCTTTGTCCCTCTCGGGTCACAGTCGTCGAGTATGAACGTTGAACGGGACGACGACGGGTCCCCCGGAAAAGGTCTGTGCCCCTGTATTACGGCAACTCCTCCAGTGACCCCACCCGTCCTCCCAGCCCACGTCTAAGGTCGTCCGGTGAACTCGGGAGACCCGGAAAAGGGGGAGTAAATAATTTCCTCTCCAGTGACACGGGGGAGGTCGAACCTGGAAGATCTCAAGACTCTACTGACGTCACGACTATTCATACTAGTGGACAACCGCCACCGGAATCCTCCCCAGTCACTACCCAAGTTCAGGAGGTCCGTTCGAGACCGGGAGCACCGTATTTTAGTTTCTCCCATGTAAAACAATTACACGAAATAGAACGGGTAGTCGAGACCCTTGAGTAAGGTGACCCACTAGTGTCGCTCCGCCGGAGGAGTACATTCCTCTGAGCTAGGGTCCTCGTCGACGGGAGACTGGGGCTCGTAATGAGTGGGACAGTGATCAGGGGTCTGACCGGGTGACGGACAGCCCTCGACGTCGACCCGGTCCTTACTTTGTCCTACGAACGACCCTCTCCCCCGTCCCATCTCTGGTTACCCGACCTCCTTCTACGTCGGACCTGGTTTGCGTGTATGTACGAGTCGAACTCCCGAACTCCTTTACACTGACGTAGCACTAGACCCTGTTTCTGCACCGGTCTGCCCGGGGACCCTCTTTTCACAGACCTACGACCATGGGTCTGTCCTCCTTTTCTAGCATCGACACGGTTTGGTTTGTCAGTTTCGTACTCCCCGTCGGAACGGACTACCCAACTACCGAGGTCAGTGGAAACGGACACAAAGAGAAGATTACGTCTCTAGACGGACGTTATTGTTTGTTGTCCCTCGTCGGGTCTAGAGTCAAGGACTGCCCGAGGCACCACCCTCTCTCTTGTTTGTAATGTTTTTCGGTCGGGCCCGATCCCGGCGCAAATTGTTCCTCGTTCGAGTAAGGTCACCTGCCTCGGAACTTACAAGAGGTCGTCGACACCCAGACCTCCCGAGTTGTTTTTTAGGAAGGTTCTCCTCCAGTACGTGAAACCATCTGCAATGGGGTCCATGGGATAGGACGAGGGTCTCTGATTACTTGCCACCCTCCTCCACTACTCCTCTACGACCCCTGTGTCTTCCTTCTTTCCAAACTTATTATACTTCTTCCTCAGTCTCTGGTTTCGAGATTTGGTGGTACGAAAGTCCAACCTGGACCCGAGACGTTGACCGAGCACTGGAACTCGTTCAAGTAATTAGTGTACCTGACTCGAAGTCAAGAGTAGAACGAACCTTTACCTTCCTTTAGGGATAACTTAATTCAAACTTTTGTCTACGACTTGACTCTGTAAAGTTTATACTATCGGTGTCTATGTGTCTTCATGACTAGAAAGGAAGTGATTTCATATACTGACTCAAGTAAGAAGAGTGCAACGTCTGTCAAGAAGATACCTCTCGTTTCTGTTCTTGATCTTTTCTCTCTACGGTATAAAAACATTTCCTGTACAAACGGAAGGGACCACAAACGGGTGTTCCCGTCTCTGAAACTCCCCCCTCAATCACTAGTGAGACCGTCCTGTGTGGGAGTCTCTAAGAGATTTGAACTCTTATTTCACCTCTACCGTTACCAGTGGTCAAGATATAGGATCCTTTGTCTTCCTTTATCCGACACACACAATGGAGAGGTTCGGGTTGGAGAAACTAAGCCCAAAACTGAGTCCTGTGGTCGTTGAATTGGGTCTCTGACTTTGTGGAAGACTCTAAGGTCGAGTACTGTGTCTCCGGGACGCGAGAAGGAAGACCAAACCACGTCGACGAGACGACCTGACTTCCATCCCGACTTCGTCACGACCACCTGAGACGGTCTCCTCTCCGGTCTCTCTACGAGTGCTTTGTGTCATTTGTCCTGTACCTCCTTCAGTCCTCGACCTGAACCCGACAATGGCTCGGGGGGGTCGACGGGACGAGTAACAGTCCTTTGCCCCCTCGACTCTCGGTGACTCGTGTGTAACTACGACGCCCTTCACCGGAAATATTTATGCGTCCCCAGTCCCGGTTCGGGCCGTTTGTTATCCCCCTTACCACTACCTCCCGTCACCCACACCTCACATCCCTTCCGGTCCTACTGAGGTAGTCACTGTTATCGACTCGTCCGTCAACCTCGCCCCACCTTCACGTGTCCCTCCGACCCCCGACCCTTTGTTTGTTACGTTTAACGGGCCCTGGGACATCGGTGTTGTTTCCCGTGACCTAAGACATTTAGCTGACGTCTCACAGGGTAACAAGGAAACTCTTGAAGAGGGACCGGGGATGTGCAGCCTCTAGAGACAAAACGAGATAAATGACCTTCGACGGGGACTAAATCTCTTACGACGAGGAATGGTCACCAAACCAGTGTAAAAGACGGAACTCAAGCAGGAAAATTCGTTTATCCGTGGTTTCGGTCGAACCCTTCCGACCACACCTTCCCTGTCTCCTGTTATCCGTCACGAGGGACTGTACGAGAAACTACATTAGAGAGAATTAAGTGAACCTCCCTATCTACCTACCTATCTGGGTACCCCTACCTACCTACTCTTACAGTGGGAGTAAACGGTATATCCCTCTATATCGATGGTTCATCTTGAAGGGACCACCAAGTCATCATTTATTAGACGGATGGTTACGTCCTCTGTGCCCAAGCTAGAGACGTAGTCCTTCTAGGGGACCTCTTCCTTTACCGATGGGTGAGGTCATTAGAACGGACCTCTTAGGGTACCTGTCTCCTCGGACTGTCCGATGTCAGGTACCCCAGCGTTTCTCGGTCTGTGCTGAATCACTGACTTGTTGTCGTTGTTGGTGGTGCACGTTTCTACCGAAACACCAATACCGAGTTCATTTTTAACATTTGAGTCGTCTAGTTTACAAGACAGGTAGACAGTAGTAAGACAAAAGGTCACGAAACAACATTTATATTAATGTGCAAATTAACCCATTACTTGATAAGGTACCAGTGGGGAAAGAGACTTTACCCTCGGAAAACTTCCGACTACGATCTAGAGAGGGCAACTACACCAAAAGGGTCCTGAGTTGTATCAAGGAGAGTACTTTAACCGGGACTCAATTATAAGTAACTCATTGATCTCCTACGTACGAAAAAACGACCCCTCAGGGGAGGGACATGTCGGATATGCTCCTCGGTCGACCTGGGACACTGGACCCGACCGAAATAGTCTCGTCGGAATCGTGTCCAGTAGATCTAGATCCTTCCGAACTGTTACCCACACAGGAGTCCCACGAGAGAGTCCTGTTTACCTCAACCGGCACGGTCGTTTCCTCCACGAGGAATTTATAGAACATCGTATATATTAATTAATTTTACCACAGACTTAACCCCACTTTATTTTCCATATACTTTAAGTTTACCTCTAATTCGGTGAAAAATAGATAAAATTAATAACAAATGTTGTATGTAATTTTTTTTTTGTATCCCAAACGGAAAATCACTCTTTTATGATGTGTTTTACGTTTAAATCTCGAACGATTTCCATCGAATTGAGATTGGACTTGGAAGTGTGAGACGACCACTTTCATCTTCGTCGGTATATAAAGGATCGTTCGGTAAAACACATTCCATAGAGTTTTCGGACTTTTATAAGTCGAAGAAGTTGGGTCGTCAAAATAAGGCCCTGAGAAAGTACTTTTACGTCTGTTTTTTAATATTGGTTTCTACAAATAGTATCGAAATATCATTATTACGAATTTCATCCTTTATTCAAAAGATTATTGTCCCCTATAATTTAATTTAATGATCACACTTTTTTCTCATCTTATAATACTACGGTGACTCAATTCAATTAATTTAATTACCACACGACACGACACGAGTCCGTTACCGTGGCGTGAGGTCATGAGAACGGACCTTTTAGGGTACCTGCCTCCTCGGACCACCCGACGTCAGGTACCCCAGCGTTTCTCAGTCTGTACTGACTCGCTAGTGAAAGTGAAAAGTGAAAGTACGTAACCTCTTCCGTTACCGTTGGGTGAGGCCACAAGAACGGACCTCTG
Source organism: Capra ibex (assembly GCA_006410555.1). NCBI lineage: Eukaryota > Metazoa > Chordata > Mammalia > Artiodactyla > Bovidae > Capra > Capra ibex. The sequence goes on along the minus strand of SJYO01050144.1, from coordinate 4,548,440 downwards.
AGGGTCCCTGCCCCCTCGGACCACCCGACGTCAGGTACCCCAGCGTTTCTCAGTCTGTACTGACTCGCTAGTGAAAGTGAAAAGTGAAAGTACGTAACCTCTTCCGTTACCGTTGGGTGAGGCCACAAGAACGGACCTCTGAGGGTCCCTGCCCCCTCGGACCACCCGACGACAGATACCCCAGCGTGTCTCAGCCTGTGCCGACCTCGCTGAGTCGTCGTCGTCGTCGTCGTCACGACACGAGTCACCACAGGCTGAGAAATGTTAGGACACCTGACACCGGGTGGTCCGAGGAAACAGGTACCCCTAAGAGGTCCATTCTTATGACCTCGACCAACGGTAAAGGAGGAGGTCCCCTAGAAGGGTTGGGTCCCTAACTTGAGCGCAGGGGACACAGAGGACGTAACTGTCCGTCCAAGAAATGGTGATCGCGGTACACCCTTCGGAGAGTTAATTTAATTACTATAGAACTTTTGAATCCGTATGAAACCCAGGCACTAGTAATAAACTGTTTTACTTTTTTACATCCACGTTTTATATATGTCGAATATAAGAGTTGATACTTTTTTGTGTAAATTTAGATTTTTTCTGACATTTGTGACAAAATTTGATGATCACCACTGCGATAGTTCTACAGTCCTATCACCAAATGATAAAAAAAGAACTATACAAAAAGACGAAAAATATTTTCACTCTTACATAAATATTTGTACATAAAATATTAACCAAAAACTTTCAAAACGAGACCATTCAAATGAAAAATTCAAGGTTTAAAAGAGACACTTGGAGACCTTCCTCACTTTACAGCCTCACTCAGAGAGGTTTTTTTTTTTTTCTCCTTCTCTCTCCGAATCAACAACTTCCTTTATCAGAAAACTAAACCCCCTTCTAGTGTTCCCTTAGAGTTAACATTATACCCTTCTGTAAGATTCACAGGCGTAAGAAAAAAAGGGAGGGACGACGATTCGACACTTACTTCTTACACAAATCGTCTCCGACACCTTTCACCGTCGGCGTACTGTTGAACTCGACTTCTTCCGTACCAGAGTCGACGATCTCCAACAACGCCAGAAACTATACTCTTCCGAAAACCCATCTTCAGACAAAACTACCTTCCCACTCTCCGTCCGTGGTATCCTACTTTAACTGCTTGGTTTCAGTGCGGTTCTTTATTCTCAATTGCAACTAACGTATGGGTGGTGTACGGTTCGTGACAAAACTCATAAATCATACAATTAAGGAAAATAGAATCACCGTTTAGGTATTCGACGCAGGATAATGATAGGAGTAAAATCTCTAATCACTCACCTCCGTATTGTCCGTTCATTAAACGGGTTCCAGTGTCCTGATCACCTATTTAGTCCTTAACTTAAGTCCTCCAGATAGACTCTCGGGATCGAAAAAGTAGTACTAGATTAGGGAGTGACTATTTTCGAGACTTGTTATCTTTCCATCATGTAATCAGGGTCCACAAGTGTTAAGAGTATCGGGGCCCTGTGTAAGTAGTCTTGTTCTTTACTGTGAATTTATCTTTTATCATAACATTTTCCTTTATCGATCACAAGGGAATTTTGGAGTTCAGGGTAAGTGACGAACAAACAAATTATTTATAAATATCTCCCGTCCTACAGGACCTTCCCCACTATTTTCTGACTGAGATCTTTCTGTCTGTGTGTTCATTCATTTACCACCGCCTGGGACTCTCGGGGACCACCTGACTGTGTCTAACTACCCTAATGCACCTATAAAATCTCTTCTGTGACTGTTAGTCATGTTGTCGACCTTCGGACGTCCCTCTGTCTAGTCTTTCATTATGTCGTTAGTCCAGTCTACATGACTCCCGAACTTCACGTCAGTAGCCTCAACTTACCTTTTGTGTCTTAACCACTGATATATCATCAACCCCATGGTAGTCCTTTCTCTACCGTGTCAGATCGACCCTCAACAATATTCAAATTATATCCCTGCTGTATACTAGGTCTTCCTATATACGTGAAGTTGCGAGTAACGTCGAGACAAATGTCATCCGTTCTGAACCTTCATTGTATTTACAGGTAGTTGTCTCCCTACCTATTTCTTTTACACCAACAACAAGTCAACACAGGTTGAGAAACACTCAGGTACCATGTATATATGTCACCTTATAATACGTCGGTAGTTTTTCTTACCTTAAATTTTTTGTTTTATTACAGTAAACGTCGTCGTACCTACGTGGGTCTTTAACAGTATGACTCACTTCATCCAGTCTGTCTCTTCCTCTTTATAGTATACTGTAGGGAATATACACCTTAGATTTCTCTTTACTACGTTTACTCGAATGTCTTGTCTCTGAGTGTCTGAATCGACCTCTTTCTTGAATTACCAACGGTCCCCTTTCCTACCCACCTTCCCTATTAATCTCTGAAACCCTACCTGCGCATGTGAGACAATATAAATTTTACCTATCGGTTGTTCCTGGATGACATCTTGTGTCCCTTGAGACGAGTTACAATACACCGTCGGACCTACCCTCCCTTCAAACCCTCTCTTACCTATGTATATATACATACCGACTTGGGGAAACGACAAGTGGACTTTGATAGTGTTGTAACAATTAGCCGAAATGGGGTTATGTTTTATTTTTTCAAAAATTTTTATACATTCCTACTAAACGTCTCACATTCTCACCCCTAACTCGTCTTGGGACTCTAACCATTGTAGTCCTCCGTCCTCCGAAATGAAGGAGTCTCAAGTTACTCGTTGTCCCTCCCTACCAATAGTCTTCGGTCTTGTTCGGCACACCTTTCCTCAAACACTACCCGAGACCGGAATACAGGTCTTATATCGGCCAGGTGCCCCTGGACTGTCCCTTCCTCTTCCCTTTATTTATTTTGTGGAAAAGAGAGGACTGAGGAAGCTCAGAGACCCGTCACGAGTGATTTCCGGTTCACGTTGACCGTCCGTCTGAAGTTTCCTCGAGTTACCAAACACAGTGTATTCGGTCAGAGGAACCCCCACAAAAACCCTCCCCCTTCACTCAGACCTACCTCCCCGCAGACCTTCCGCAGACCGAGTGAATGCATACTCGAAGGGCCCATCGAGTCGACCATTAGACGGACGTTACGTCCTCTGGGGTCAAACTGAGGACCCAACCCTTCTAGGGGACCTCTTCCCTATCCGATGGGTGAGGTCTTAAGTACCCGAAGGGACCACCGAGTCTGTCATTTCTTAGACAGACGTTACGTCCTCCGGACTCAACCTAGGGACCCAACCCTTCCACGGGACCTCCTCCCGTACCGTTGGGTAAGGTCATAAGAACGGACCTCTTAGGATTACCTGTCTCCTCGGACCTCCCGATGTTCGGCTACCCCAGCGTTTCTCAGTCTGTACTGACTCGTTGATTCGAGTCACATATGATGACATATACTCATGACGACGACGACGACGATTCAGCGAAGTCAGCACAGGCTGAGACACGCTGGGGTATCTACCGTCGGGTGACCCGAGGGGACACAGACCCTAAGAGATCCACTCTTATGACCTCACCCAACGGTAAAGGAAGAGGTTCACATACTCATTCGTGAGTATATACCATCACTACCACACCCAACTTAGACAGTGTTCAGGGACCAAAGAGACTGCGAAGTAATAAGGATCCAGGATTTTATCCCTTATACCCTTCTACGTGTCTCGCTCCTACTTACACCACACAAGACGAACCTTACGTAAAAACTTCACGTACACTGTTTAAGTACATTTTGTAGATTATGTGTCAATAATATATAAGTCGATTCTTCTCTCCTACTCCCTACACCTTTGACTATCAGTGGTACTCAATAGATCCGCTCTCAATTTCGGTAACCCTCCACCAACCCCTCTTATACGTGTCACTACTGATTCCCGACCTCCTAGAGGTTAGAAATATCTGCACTACCTTTGTTTCCGTGGGTCTTCTTCGAGGGTCTCTTCGTGTCTTCGAAGGTCTAGGGAGAATTGGACCGGTGACGGGCACACGGTCCTAGGAACCCAAACATAAAGACATGCACCTGAGGACGGTAAGGTTCCCACACCCTACATCTCACTACCCTAGCATTCGACTCTTCAAATTCTGGACTCGAACAGACGACCCGGAGTCATATCTTTGAGTGTACGACTGGAAAGGAGAATTTCGGAAGGAGTGAAAAACCCTTCTCGTGACAAACTGGTGTAGGATGGAGAACCCCACAAAAATTCCTATTTACTCTATTGCAGACATTCCAGGGACCTCTCCTTCATGGTCACGTCTATTCGTATACGAACCCATAAAAATCGGCTCTCGTAACCCACAAGTCCTGCACGGTAAATCGTTAAGGACCTCGGAACTTTTCCTTTCTCTTTCCCCACCCCTCTGTCCCTTAGTCTCCGTCTGTTGTTTGTAACAAAAAGCTCTTTAGGGAGGATGGGACTCACATTCTTAGGTGCAGTTTCCTTCGTTTGTGGTACACATCTATCTTGTCCTTCCACTGTCCGAACGAACGAACGTTGGTTCTGCCCCACTACGGTTTCCCGGCCAAGACCGTCAAGCGAACGGGATCCCCCACCTCCAGGTCAGCGGCGGAGGAGGTGACTATTACTTTCGTTCCAATTCACTGAGAGACAGGACATGTCTTACCGTCCTTTGTGGAAGTAGTGGGTACTGAGAACCTCTCTCACCGGGCCCATCCCCACCCCGCACGTAAAGGACGGGTCTAAGGTCTTTCCCACGAGTCTGACAAACCTCCGTACTTGGACGACTGGGTTGTCTACGTTCCGACACCTCACTGATGCCCCGGACCGGACCGGGTGGGTACAGTCAGGTATAGACGAAGTATTCGTGTTTCGGAAGGCTTGCATTATTGTCCTTGGAATCTTTCTATTGAATGAACCTCTTTCCAGAATCTTCCCAAGTAGACTGACAAAGAAAGAAATTTTTTTTGGGGTTGAAAATAAATAAATAAATAAAAATAAAAACCGACACGACCCAGAAGCAACGACGCACACCCAAAGAGATCAACGCCATATACCCGAAGAGTAGGGCCACTGAAGAGGACAACGCACCGCACTTGAGATCCTGTATGTGTCCGAAGTCATCAACCCCACGTGCCCGAATCTACGAGATTCCGTACACCCTAGAAAGGACTGGTCCCTAGAAAGGACTGGACACAGAGAATGTAACGTTCCGTTCGAGAATTAGGGACCTGGTGGTCTCTTCGGGGTAGGTTGACGAAGAAGACACGAGGAAAGGTACGACGTCACTCTAGGAATAAAGTCTTTATTACGTACGGGAGACATCCGTGGATGTACGGTACGTAACCTCTTCCGTTTCTTCGAACTCATGGACAATACGGTAACCTAGACTCAATTTGTAAAATATGTGTAGTACAGTAACTTGAGAGAGATGTTTTGAACTCAAATCAACGACAACTACGTAGAAATATCCATTCAGTCGACTCTATCCGTAGGTCTCAACTAAACTTTATTAATCTAGACCCAGGTTCAGGATAGAGATGTATCACCTTCACCGTCAGGGAGTCAGTACAGACTGAGAAACGTTTGGGTACCTGATATGTCAGGTACCTTAATAGGTCCGGTCTTATGACCTCACCCATCGACAAAGGAAGAGGTTGAGATGTATTCGTCACACCATAAACCATTCATTAAATTGGAGAGGTCCGAGTCAAATATATGTTTAACCCCCTGTATTGAAAGAAGTACTCTAATAATACTTTCAATTTTTTCTATGTCGTCTGTTTAAAACTTAAATCAAAATATAATACAGATACAAGAAAGGTACTGATGGGACAATTTGTGTCTTCAGGTTTTACTGTGTCTCATGGTAATCCTACGAAAAGTGTTCGACGAAACGGAGTTTCTACGTTCAAATAAAGTTTCATTTTACTTGCCCTCTCATATTAAAATAAGTCTTGTACCAGTAGTTGATTGTTCAAAAACAAAAGAATTTCACCTTTCTCATACGGGAGACATCTGTGGAAGTCTCTATAGATCTGTCCAAAAAAAAAAAAATAACACATTCTAATAGCGAACCAAACACTTCCTCACTGTCTGTCTTGTATAATATTTCTCTGACTCCTACTTCGAGTGTAGTGTACGGATCTAGAACGTGCAACTCACCAAACTATAGTTCTGTCGTTAGTGGACATTCTATTTTCTAACCCACTATATGTTAAAGGAATCTTCTACCCTTCCAAAATTAGTGTGCTTCGACACTTTGTAAACGGATTGGTTTCTGGGTCAAGAGAAGTGATGTTTACTTCTTTAATCTTCGGTTCGGTCAGAACGAGTTTAGGATTGTCAGTCGATTCACGTCTCGATCCTACCCGTAAGGAGTGGGAACTGGGTTCCGAAAAAGATGATGTAGTATGTGGGGAAAAACGAAAAATATAGAGAGTTTAGAATCGAAGAGGAGGGGTGAAAAGACCCATAAAGGGGGATTTCCCCAAACATTATCACGGAACGGTTCTCTTCACAAGTATTTTACAAACAGGGTTCTTACTTGTTGTCGTATGGACTTCCGTAAAATAAGTTTACAAAAGAGTTTAGAGACTGACCGAGAGGAGAAACCAAACCCAAATTCAGTCAAGTGTATTATATTTGTCGTCAAGTGAATCTTTTACTTCTTTTTAACAACAAAATAAAAAATTCCTAAAAAAAAAGTACTCCTAAACAATGTTATAGCGAAGACGAAATACAAAAACCTAAACCCCAGTGGTCCGGACACCCTAGAATCCAGGGGTTGGTCCCCAGTTTGGACATAGGGGACGAAACCTTCCACTTCAAAATTGGTGACCTAATGGTTCTTTCAGAGTTGACAAAGAAATTTTTTTTTACAAGGAAAGAAGAATATGAGAGTCCTAGTAGAGAATAAACTCCTTATAATTTATAATGTTAACGGTGGTTTTCGGTTGTTACTATGGGGGTCACGGTTCAGAGACCGTCACTGACGAAGAATGGTTGCCTCTTAATCTACTTTACTGTACCAGTCAAGGGTTGCCCTGTGGTCCGCAACCACTACTCTTTGATAACGACTGGACCCTCTGCGTAGTTAATGAGAGGACTGTCAGGCTTACCTCACCTCCCTCCCAAAGTAGACACGGATCGTATAATGGAGGAAAGTAGTAAATAGTTTCGGAAACTACAAGAAGTGCTACACTCATCCTCCTTTAGTTCCACGAAAGAAGGTTGGGCTCAAACCTTTAAGGTAAACACGCTTCAAACGTTTACTGACCCGTCTTCACTCGAGAAGTGTACTTCTCCTCTCCGGTCGTAGTCGTATAGGGCACATTGAACTCAGACGAGAAGAGCTTCCGGAGTGGTCCTAAGTGATCCGGGGTTCCCTTGAACGCCGGATGCCTCACCTTTCCAATTTACTCAAAATAGCAGAAGAGTGTTTTTACTGTTAAGAACACAGTTCAAAGTAACCCCACTATTTACGGTACCACCCTCCCCTGGCGTCACTCGGGAAGCGGAACGAGTAGTCGGACGGGCGTTCTACCGGTTCCCCTTCCGGTACCGCCCTCTCGACCTTCCCTACCGTTTATCGGGCGGCACGAGACCTTCTTCCCAGGGTGGACTGCCACTGACTCTCTAGAGACCAGAGTTTTGTGTCGACACAACTCAAGGTCTGGTTAGGGACGGTATCTTTAAATACAGGCCTAGTTATATACAAGGGGTGGGTGCTCTTTGGTAACTGTCTCTGCTGTCTAGGTCTTCAGACCTATGACTGTAACGGTAGAACCAACTCGAGGAAAGTGTCCAAGAGACGTTAGACACTTTAATCAACAGACACTTGTGAAAAAAAAAAAAAATCATTCCTTCCCCACCACTTACGAATTATACTCGGTTGAAGCACCACCTATGAGTCATTTAAATTCACCTTATTTTTTCCGCTTAACTTGAAGTACAACGTCTTAAACTAAGGAGGGAAATTCTGACACGGTGAACTTTACACTAGGTCGTAGGAGTAATAGACCCGTTAACAATAGTTTTCACGGTTTAGAGTCCCGAGTGACGTTTGGTTAACCTACTCATAGACGTAAAATCGGTTTAGGAGTTCTCTACCTATACGTGTAATTTCAGACTCTTGGAGTCGAATTTCTACGACTCGGGCACTCAACCCACCAAAGGTGTCCCGGTTACTACCACGAAAAATGTAGAAAATTAGAGTTACTATTTCTGGGAGGATCTGGATCTATTGACTTTGTTCGTTCGTAGAGACATCGTGTTTCAGTTGAACGTAAGAAAAGATCCTTTTTTTTTCACATCGAAGATTTTATTGAATTATGATTTAGAGAGTAAGGAGGAAAGTTTACAATGTTAAGAAATACATAGTTGTGCGGAATCAGGGAATTTTTTCAAAGCTCGAGAACCTTTCATTCCCAGTATAAAGTCCATAAAGATACATAGACATGTAAAATATGTATTATCGACCCAAATTTTACGAATAAATTATCAGAGTCTGGAAGGGCATTTTTATTCTATAAGAGGGAGTAACGTTATGTGTCAGAGACCCTTTATTTTCAGTTGTAAACATTGATACATAAAGTCACAGATGAAAGAATTACAGAAGAGGGGGATGATCTATGTTTTTAAATATACTCTTATTCTGTTCCATACGGAGTAAGTGAAACCACGATACAAACGGTTCATCTATTTGCGAGTCCTCTTCGTTCGGATGTCAATCTGTAAAGTTTCCGATTAATTAGTTCAGTACTAAACGGAAAGATGAAGATCTTCGTTTTTTGTTGGGTTGAAGACATATATGTTAGAAAGATATTTTTCTATGTATTAGACAAATTGTCTAACTTTTATAGGTAGGTAGCGGAGGAACTTCTGGACTTAAACCTGGGAAGAAAGAGGTAACTTGAAGTAGAAGTCTTTCTTTAACAAAAGTTAAAAGACTTCATCTTTGAGAGTCAAAGTTCAGGACTCTTGACAGCCAAAATAAAAGGAGGGTCTTGATGGGAGGGGTTTCCTTCGGGACATCGTAAGTAGGGAGACACCCCTGTGGAGTCACGGGGTCAAGGAGACGGTAGGTCGGTCGGGAGGCAGAGGTAAAAACCGAACAAATGCCCGTGTGCTTGGCTGGGAGACCACACGACTCTGAAACCCCAATTTGAACCAAAACCCCACACACACACACATACACACATACAACGAGACACAGAACACCACAAAGAAACGTCGGGAATGGTAGACACCCACAAAAGAGGTAGACGGAACCTTGGTGACTGACAGTCGTCGGCACCGACAAACACGTCAAGAGACGTTTTTTACCGAAGTTCACAATGGAACGGACGAGGTGAAACCCCGCTGGTGTTACTACTGTCCGTGCTTGGGGAACTGTGTACGTGCGGCGGAGGGGTCGCCCCGGCTATTCTAGTTCATACTCCCGCCGCTCGCCAGACCGTACGAGACACGCAAGACGCGTCTCGACTACGAGTCGGGGGGCATACGGAAGAGTCCCGATGACCGCAACGGTCCGAGAGGCCGAGGGGCAAAACCAGGGGGTCGACCACTCCCGGGACGGACTCAAAGGTCCCCCTCCGGACTCTCACGTAAAGTCTGTGTCTCTTCCCGGATCTTTTTGAGTATAGAACAGTGAAACCAACAAATAAAAAATTACATCTGTAAATTTTAAAAAAAGAAAAAAAGAAAAAGACCGGTGTACCGTACTTCCTAGAAACAGGGGGGTGGTCCCGAGGTAACCTTCGGACCTTAGAATTGGTAACCTGGTGATCCCTTCAGAGGTGAGACTACCGACTACAGGTGGAAACCGATAAAGAGGAGGAGACGATTATTGTTATTACTTCTGGTTAAAGAGTGTACCACTCGTAAAAATGACTCGGTCCAAGATGCGACTCCGTAAATATTTATATACATACATTTATAAGGGACAACCCGTGGAGAGGTGGAGACTCGAGTGTCCGTCTTGGGGTGTGTGTGGTCGTAGCTTTGGTCTCACTCCTCTCGACCGACAGGAACGTCGGGTGAGACCCGACGACATCGACCACCATAAAGACCATCCGAAAAGTTCGAGAATAAAAAGAAGATTATTCTTAAGACAGACTGAGCTTTCTGTTCATTGGACACTACCTCCGTCCCAATCTAGCATTAGCACAACACCCGTTTTTAGTAGACCCAGACTAGAAATACTGGTTTCGGTATGAGTCATTTGAGATTGACTGTGACAACTACCACGTTGTGAGTTATAATTCTTAGACTACTGGGGCCTGTGTCCTTTGGGACTCTTAGTGAGCATGAACCCTCTTCTACATCCTTGGTCCCGACCCACACCACCCGTCGAGTCCCTTAAAACAAGTCAACTTGACTTCTACCATCCACCACCCTTAAAAAAAGTGTCTACTCTTTTAACTCCGTTTCTCGTCTTTCGCCTGACCTAGTCCTAGACGTCCCTCAATCGGTGCCTTAGTCAGTAGTTCTTTCAACGGCACCGTCCCCTTGACAAAAAGGGGATTGACGTTTTCTACCGATGAGTACTTTTCTTCAATAAGTAAAAGAAAAGGTCTTTCTTCGGCTTTTTTGTTTTAATAGTTCTCAGTGTGTCTTTGTATCCCTTTACGGAAAGAACTTGTAGACACTACAAGGTCCAAGGAGTTGAGAAAAAAATTACAAAAATAAATAAATAAATAAATAAACCGACGTGCTCCAGAATCAACGCCGTACGTCCTAGAAAACAACGCCGTACCCTTAAGAATCAACGGCGTACACCCCAGATTAAGGGACTGATCCCTAGTTTGGACCCGGGGGACGTGACCCTCACACCCCAGAACCGGTGCCGTCGTGATCCCTTCAGGGTCCAAGGATTTCAAACTTAACTCCATAAAACTTGAAACAAAGTATCTACCTCTTGAACTTCCAACTTCTCCCACTCATTGAACGGGTTCCAACGGGTCTGTTATTCATCCCCCTAAACTATTCCCACGACGGTACACACTGATAGTGGACCCGACGGAGGGGCGCAGACTTTACGTTTTGTCTGTCTGTCCGAGATTGAGCCGCATAGCTCTCGAGTGTTGGGCACCATTCCGGAGACCAGTAGGTACAGCGTCGGATACTCGAGCCGGGAGAAGGAACCCGTAGAAGGCCACGGACCCTTCAACATCGACAAGGACGCTCCCCCTACGACTCCGGAAAGTAGGTAACAGTTGTCGATGGACGAAGAAGGGTCCGACTCGGTGAGAAGTCGGTGTCTACCAACCGGGTTACAAAAGTGGAAACGAGGGGTCTCAGTCTCTTTATCACACAGGACAATCATTAACACTCTCAGGCTTTCTGTGGGTGGTTGGTAGCGTCGTCAGAGCCATCGTCGTTCCTACTTTAGGTCGGGGGTGTTTGGTCCGTCGTCGTAGAAACTAACATTTTTTCTTGGTCTCGTCGTCCTCATCACTACCCGTCCTAAAGCCTTCCGTACCCCTCTCGGGTTCTTCCCGTCAAACCTCTCTGAAGTACAGTACCAGACATGCGCCCAACCTTTTCCTAAAGGTCTGTGTCATAAAGTCTTTCTTCACTCAAAAAATTCTTGTTTACTACTGTACGTACGCATCAGCACAGACTGGGGGGGTCACCTAACATCGGGCGGTCCGAGGGGACAGGTACCCTAAGAGGTCCGTCCTTATGACCTCACCCAACGGCAAAGAATGAGGTGCCATAGTAGAGCTGGGTCCCTAGTTTGAGTCCAGAGAACGTAGAGGACGAAACCGTCTACCCAAGAAATGGTAACGTGGTAGATCCTTCGGGTAATTCTTGTTTCTCGTCTCTATTACACCCGTAACGTTCGTGTTGCGGTCGACTGGACTCTCTAGTCTCTCTCGACTACGAAAAACCCCCAATAATCGGTTCAAAATATCTGAGTCCTGTTTCTTTTGAGGACGACCTTCCCACCGTAATCCACTAACAAATCCCGTGATATCCCACTCTTGGACCGACCTGTAAAAATGGATTATATCGCAGTTCCTCGTCCTAGTAAAGCTAGTCTACCCGAGTACTGTCACAAACGCTACCCCGAGTCAGTCAAGGCTCTACTTGAACTAAGACCCGAGGAGCAGACACCGGAACAATGTCCTGAGCTTGGACACTGGAACCATACCCCGAGGTGTGAATTCTTTCAACGATACGAAACTAGTGACCCAAGTAGAACATTTCCCGTTGAGATCGTTTCCCCCGGGGGGACAGGGCTCGAACCACGTAACGATAGAGTAGGGAAGAGACAACGGAGACCCAGTGGACCGTCCGCCGGCGAAAGGGAGAACGACCCGACGAAGGTTAACAATCTTAGGGTCTCAGGTTTCAAGGTTATTAGTACAGTCGAATGAGTTTTAGTACTCAAAGAGGTCTCCTCGAAAACAAACCTTTTTCCCAGTCCTTACCGGCCAACCCTCTTTTCGCCCCTCTTTCGTTCCCCCGTAGTTGTTGGGGTGGAGGGAGTAGAGGAGACTTGTGGGTCGAACGAGACCAGTGTCAAAGGAAACGAAGTTCGTATTACTCACTATCCTGTCCTCGGTAAGTGTGTGTGTACTTTCTTGTCTTAGTGAAGACTGACGGAGGGTCTATGGTGAAAGGAGAGTTATGAGGGGGAGAAGTCTCCTCACCTTTTCAATTCAGTATAAAAGACCGAAAGGCTTCGAATGAAACTCAGTAGGATCCCGGTCTGGAAATAAATTTTTTAAGCTCGACGTTTTTTAACGTTCGGAATGGGGGTTCCTCACACCGGTAAGTTTACAAAAGACTGTTCTACCAGCACAAAATCAGTCATCATGACACGCGGTAACGATTTAGTACAGACTGAGAAACGTTGGAGTACCTGACATAAAGGAGACAGGCGCCCTAAAGGGTCCGTTCTTATGACCTCATCTAACGGTAAAGGAAGAGGTCCCCTAGAAGGACTGGGTTCCTAACTTGGACTTAGAGGACGTAAGGGTGACTTGGTGGACCCTTAAGGTAATATTTCGGTGTCTCAAAGTTTCGACCTCTTCGGGAATCTCAGAAAAGGAAGATTAAGACAGGGAACTGTTTACCACTTGTCTTCGTTCTCTACTTTCACTGTCCCGACAGTGTGTCCTTTACTGGCCGGGAGACCGGAGTCTGGGGGTCGGAGTGTACGGCTTCTGGGAAGAAAGAAAAATACCCCACATCGTAGTCTTTTCCTTCCGAAATATCGTTACGTCGTCCCGACCTGTAAGAACAGGGGAAGAGGACGGATAACAAGAACATAAGTCAATGTTTAGACCGAGACTGGGAACAACTTTCCCCAGTGATTTGGATCCCTTCCCGTCTCTCTCGATGTCCGAACCAGTACTGGCTCAGTCAGGTGCCAATGAATCAAAGAACCCTGACCTCGGAGAAAAATGTTCCAGTTCTGTACCTTCACCTCCCTTTCGTCCCCGAGACCTGTATCCTAGGTCCCTTCACCCACCTGTCGACCGGTGCGGTAATCAAGACCCTAGTATGTGTTGGGGGCACCGGGGATAAGTCGAGAGTCACCGTTTCGTTTTGGGTGTCTTCTTTAACTAACAGGTCGTCAAAGTCACATCTAAAGCAAGACAGTGACTGATTTTCTCGGTCCTTCTTTTTTCTATTAGACTTTTTGTCAACGATCCTTGTAGGATTTTTATCAGCAAGAATCTAAAATCCTCAATAATTTTTATCCCGAACAATATGGGGACATGGGGGTGAGGTCTGTAAGACTATGTCAATTCTCATCTCCGGTCTTTACAGAAAAAGAACAACCACCACTATGACCACACAAGTAGATGAACGGGTTACCGCCCCAAAAAACGAACAAACAAACAAAAGAAAAAAATCTCCAAAAAAAAACAAAAAACAAAAAAAAACTACACCTGATAAAATTACAGAACTGATTTAGACAATGTTATAACGAAGACAAAATGTAAAACCAAAAAACTGGTGATCCGTACACTCCCCGAAGGGACTACCGAGTCTCCAATTTCGCAGACAGACGTTACGCCTTCTGGACCCAAGCTAGGGATCCAACCCTTCTAGGGGACCTGTTCCTTTACCGTTGGGTGAGGTCATGAGAACGGACCTCTTAGGGTACCTCCCTCCTCGGACCACCCGATCTCAGGTACCCTAGTGTTTCTCAACCTGTGCTGACTCGCTGAAGTGAAAGTCCGTGCACTCTAGAATCGAGTGACTGGTCCCTAACTTGGACATGGAGAACGGACCTTTTAGGGTACCTGTCTCCTCGGATCATCCGATCTCAGGTACCCCAGCGTCTCTCAGCCTGTGCTGATTCGCTGAAGTTAGTGAGTGAGTGAGTGAGTGAGTGAACGTAACCTCCGGTCCAGAGTAGGTGACCCAGGGGTCCCTCCAGGGGATTATCACAAAAATACCAATAAAAATTTTATTTGGAAAAATCCCTCTTAGTAAAATCTAAATGTTTTTACAACGTTTATCTCGTAGTCCTTAAGAAACATAGGAAGTAGGGTAAAGAGGACTACAATTAAAGGAAAAAATTTTTTTCAAAACCTTTTTTTTTTTCAAAACCATTTTATGTGTACTATACGTTAAATGGTGAATTGGTAAAAATTTGTACGTCAAGTCACCGTAATTTATCTAAGTGTACCAAAATGATCGTAGTAGTGGTAGGTAGAGATCTCGTGATAATAGAAGGGTTAGACTTTAAGAGAGGTAATTTCTTGTTGGGTGGTGACGGAAGGTCGGGGTCTCGCTGGGGACTGTGTGGTGGTAAGAATTCTCGAATGTCTTTTTGGGTTTGCTTGAAAAACCGGTTAGGTCATGAAAGACAGAGATACTTAGACTGATCAGACCCCTGGAGTATATTCACCTTTAGTCCGTTGCACACGACAAAACCCTGACCAAATGGAGTGAAGTGTATTACAGAAGTTTCATGTAGGTGCGCCATCGGACACAATCTTAAAAGAAGGAAAATTTCCGACTCATTATTAGGTGTGTGTGTCTATTTGTGTGTGTGTAGTAAATAAGAAAGAAGATGGTTACCTGATGAACCTACCGAAGGTGGAAAACCGTTGACATTTACCATACAGACATTTGTACCACACGTTTATAGGTAAACTTAGGGACGAAAGTCAATAAACCCCTATAATGGGTCTTCGGATTATAAGTAAACAATGTATTGGCACCGTGTAGTGAGAAGTGAGTGGATGTCTGATAAGTCTAAAGTGACTGAAAAGACCATTTTGTATGAGAAAATTATTAGAGAGGTCCACTGAGACCAAACGACCCGAAAATCTTTGTAACTAAAATTAAAATAAAAAGATTACACTCTAAGTGAGGTCTTTTGTCCCGTGACAACCCTTCAGTCAGAACGTGTCCCCCGAACATACGACCTAGAATAAAGTAAGGTCACGGAAAGTGACCTGGCTTACAAGGGGTTGAAAGTTTCTTCTTACGATCTTATCTACCCGACCTTAATAGACTTTACAAGATCTCTCTTCAAGGTCCTACATTTCAACAAGAGTTCCATCGTTAAAAGTCTGTCGTCGACCGTTTCCTTTTTAAACGGTCACAAAGATTTTAGAATCTTCGTTTAAGTCATTGTCTTTTTTTGAAACTTTCCTTATACTGACCTCTAAAAGACATAAAGAACAAACAGACCACCACAGATTTATGTCCCAGGTAAGTCTGTGCACTGTAGACGGAAGGTAACGGTGTCTCCTGTCGACGTCTTCTTTACATGAAACCAAAATCACCAACTCTATGTGTAATCGGAACTTCGAGAAAGACCATACTCTCACCCACTGGGTTTAGTAAGACCGGGACTAAAACGTAAGGGTTCACTTACTTAGAAGACATCAAAGAGTTCATTGATTACGATTAAAATAAAAAATTAAATGGGTTGTGTGTAAATAATTAATAATTCATATATGGACTCGAAATGATCCACTACTCCTACGTCTGCGACGAAGTATCTTGGAGACGGAAATTTTGTGTACGTCCAACCATCTTTTTTATTACCAGGTACAGTCATGGGACCTCTCGTCGCCAATAAAGTTTAACGTTTACTAAAAACGAACTTAATTCTCACCAAAACTGATTTACAGTTCTCAAGAGTGGACGGTTACGTCCTCTAGATTCTTTACACACAAGGTAGGGAGCCAACCCTACTAGGGGACCTCTTTCCGTACCATTGGGTGAGGTCATAAACACGGATCTCTTAGGGCACTTGTCTCTTCGGACTATCCAATGTCAGGTATTCCAGCACCTCAGTCTGTACTGACTTCGTGGAATCCTACGTGCGTGTACTTAAGATCCCAGGAAACTGTCTATGTAACCCAGGAATGTTTTGTCGTACCCTCATAAAAAGATATCCTTGGTCGGATTTTTTCGGAATGGTGTACCTCGGAAACGTCTACTCGTAACTCTGATTCATACTACCTCTTCTCGTTTCCAGATCTTTGTACACTTGGTCGAAGTAATCCCGACGCGGTCCGCACACCATGAGAGGTTAGTAGGAAAATGAGTCTGAAAAGTACTTTTCCTACATCCTCTTTTACATTTAACTTGGACCCCACCCCCCTGAGAAAATCCTGCGTCGGGACTTACATCGTACACGGAAAGCACCACCTTCGTGGACTTCGGACTTTGTCCGTTGGGTTCTACGAGGTCCCTTCGTGATTTTTGTCCCTTCGTCCTTCACGAGTCGTTCTCTCCTCCTGGACCTGACTTTAGACCAAATCTAAGAGAATTAGAGTCACCGAACCCTTTTCGGGACCTCCCAGTAATCGATTCGCTCCCCGCCAGTACTGGAGTCGTGATTGTAGAAACGTAGAAAAACCTCACCACAGTTAAGGACCCCTGGGGGAACACCGTCGGGACTGAGTCTTTCTTTGAGTGGTCGATGCTGTAGTGTAGTAGAATCTGGTGAAGGACTTCCCGAGACCCAAAAGGGATCTTCCGTACACGTCCAGGACAAGTTCGTGTCTAGGACGGTCCTTGTCTGTCCCCTAGTTATCCGTCCGTCCGGTTGAACTTTGACTCCAGAAGATGTATTATTTGTATGTGTGGTGTTGTGTGTTTACCTCGTCTATCGAGATCTCTATCCCCCTATTTCGGCTTCAGTATGGAAGGACGCACAAAGACATATATGTGTATATGTGTACGTCCCCGAAAGGTCCACCGAGTCGCCATTTCTTTAGGTGAACGGTTACTTCCTCTGCGTCCAGACTCGGGACCCAGTCCTTCTAGGCGACCTCTTCCTCTACCGTTGGGTAAGGTCATAAGAACGGACCCTTTAGGGTACCTGTCTCCTCGAACTGTCCGATGTGTCAGTCTGTGCTGAATTGTCGTTGTCGTTCTGCGTACGTCTATGTGGGTGTGAGTGTTAAATAAATCATAGACACGAAAGATTATATATACATTTTTCATCTAAGGCTCCATCTTTTTATTAGGGAGATCTTCTCCCTCTCTTTTTCAGAAAGGTACTGGATCCAGTCCGAAAGGGTTGAAAGACACGAAGTTCTATTAATACGTTTTCGTCTTAAGACATTAGTTTATTGGAATCCTCTCCAACCTATTTGGTTTAAGTCCGAAACTAACGACCCGGAGAATTCCACCAATTATACGATCACCTTAGCATTTAGAGAAAAGAGTATGAACAACGGCAATCAACACAAAACACTTTTTGTAGAAGTCTCCACCAGATGTCCCGTAGTGAAACCCTTTATGACTGGACCAGACTACGTCGACGGAATAATCTTACAATCGAGACGGTCCCGGCAGACCGTCCGTTCCGTCACTTTTCTTTATACTACCCAGTATCAAAAAAGTAGTTTATCTTTAGATAGAAAGGGTGTATGAGGTGACTTTACCTAAAAACCTACATTCCTCCAGTAACTTGATGTTTTACTTAATAGATCAATTGTTACCGAATTACCTTTTACATATTATTATTATTAATATAATAATTAATGTCATTATTGTAATAATAATAATATACATAAAGTTGGTATAATTTACAACACGTATTCGGTTCTTGCACCGGACTGTGAAATTGAATCCTTTTCTGTAAAACATGACCCCCTTCCTCTCATCCGGACAACGAAAGGTTATTAGGATACATTATTTTTACTAATTTAAATCTTATGGAACTTATGAGTAAGTAAATAGATACTAAACCTCTCCTCAACTTCAAGTTGTTAAATGTAAAGTGTAGACATTGACCCAGGTGTCGACAAACACAAAAAAATTAAAGTACATTAAAAAAAAAGTAAAAATTTTTTAACTTATTATTAACGAAATGTTATAACTCAACCAAAGAAGGTATATAGTTGTACTCAGTCGGTATCCATATGTATACAGGGGACACGGGACTTCGGGGGAGGGTAGATGGACTTCATTCAGTCTTTCTCTTTCTGTTTATGACATATAATTGAGTACGTATACCTTAGATCTTTCTACCATGACTACTTGGACAAACGTCCCGTCGTTACCTCTACGTCTGTATCTCTCGTCTGAACACCTGTGTCATCCCCTTCCTCCCCGACCCTACTATCGCACCTTTGTATATATAATGGTATACACTTTATCTATTGTTCACCCTTAAACGACACACTGCGTCCACCGAGTTGGGTCTGGACGGAAAACTAACTTCCTTATTAAACGTGTGTAAAAATTGTCCTATACGTCTACTGTTACAAACGTGTAAGAGAATCTGTAAACTCTTCGACCGGAGAAGAAAATGGTTTATTTTCAGGAAAGTTGGGGAGGTTCCTACTTGGGTACCCCTTAAGACGTCCGTTCTGGTGTTAAGAGAAGTCTCGGTAGAGTCTAGAAGAGTCTACGAGTCTCTCTACGAACTCACCTACTTGTCTGACTGTCCCCACCAACCGACTTATTGGTGTCGTGGCACCGTAGCTTCAATTCCTTCTCTCAAAGGGAAAAACCTACCGTCTCAAAGAATCTTTCATTTCTTCACGTCTCTTAGAAGTAGTGTCGACAGAATAGGGGAACTAGAGGAAACAGAAGTAATCGTGTTTGGTAAACCCTGTCAATCTCACTTTCAGGACTATTCGTTCTTTAGTAGTGAAAGTTTGATTAGATCGTGTAGACAGCACTCTACCACTATTTGTTCTTTCCAGATTAATAATTTATTAGTTATTGTATCTAGACATAAACCTCTGTCTGATGCTCAAGGAGGGATTGATCGAGAGGGTGGTAGGGATGGTCCGTTCTGTGTGTCCGCGTGTGTCTCTGAAATTGCTTCGTCTCAGACAAAGAAAAAAAAAAAAACATGGGTACCATAGGACACAAAGACAAATAGTCTCTTGAAGGGTGTACTACAACTTTACTTGACAAATGCGCAAGTGATTTGTGTTTTACAACGGGCGAAGTTTCTATCCGAGTCATATTAGTAGAATTTTGGGATGACTGGTCACCTTTTTCAAGAATGTTTACACAACTCATATGATGGAGATCTGTTCAGGGTATGTGTGAGTAAATACGGTATGAATGACTACTTAAACTGTCTACAAAAGAAGGAACTTCATTAGGTGAGAAAAAATCTACTCATCGGTTACTCTTTTATTTGAAAGTCAGGTCTAACAGTTTGTCTCCATTGTGGAGATTTCTTGAAAATAGAAAGATCCCCTTGACATTGAAACTTTGTACTGTTCTCATTATTTTTTTTTTAACTCTGTTTGATCCAGTCAGAACAAACACTTGAGTCAGTTTAGGTTCTTTTAGTCTTACTAACACACGGTCTATTATCTTTTTATTTAATCAGAAAAACAGTAATAGAATGAGGGTTCAGGTGAGATACAAGATGGTTTTAAGGAGACAAAGTATGGACCATTTCTTGCCTTAATTTCCAGGTACATTCCTGACGGGACCACCAGGTCACTAATTCTGAAGTGGTAGATCACGCCCCCCACGTGCAAGTTAGGGACCAGTCCCTCGATACTAGGGTGTACGAAGCACCGGTTTGGGGGCTGTTTGTATTTTGTCTTCGTTATAACATTATTTAAGTTATTTCCGTTTTTTTTACCAGGTGTATTTTTTTTTTTTTTGAAGTACATTTTCACTTAAATAAAAGATTTTAGAAGGAAGGAATGGACGTTCATTATACTTGAGGAACCTTCTCTTAATTCTCTAACCCGAGAAATGTAAAGCGAACACAGGAATTTAACGGGGGTGGGGGGTTTATAAAAATCCGTACTCTCATAATATAAGTTCTTGTCGTAACAAGTCATATTTATATTAACTGGGTGTATACATTAAAATTTAATAGATCATCGGAACAAATTTTTCATTCTTTTTCGAAATTCTTATACAAAGCAAATTGAGTCATGTAGGTTTTACAATAAAATTGCACACCAGTTATCTTTTGACGTAGTACTCCATAAAACGTTAGAACAAAGACATACTGAAGAAACTGTAGAACACATATAAAATATAAATGTCGTGTAGAGTTAAACCCGACCAGTGTAAAGTCTCAAGTCTTCGTACACACGTCCACCAATGATAAAACCTGTCATCGTCAGACATTTTGGGTGGTGTAGTCTCGTTTCTAGAGAGAAAAAAAAATTTTTACCATAAATACCAAAACAACTCTTATATAATCATGGACTTAACCACTCAGATTAACACGACTCAACTCTATGTCATAGATTATTGTTTATAAATAACTCAAAAATTACACAAGAATCGAAACGAGATCCGTAACTCTTACGCCAACACTTTTTTTTTCAGTTTTAAAGGAGGGAGTACCTCGATCACAAGACAGTCATCCTCTGTCTGTTATTTTATCTGTTTGGATAAATTTATAGTTATTTACCATTCCTTTTTCGAATTTCATCCACTTCTCCATATCTCTCATCACTGGTTTCTTAAATACAAATTCCTTGTCGATAGTCCGGTTCAGAGTGAGTCTTCCATCTCATTAACCAATTTCTGAGAGTACAACCGTCATAAAGTCCTTTTAGTACCAGAACCCATTGAAAGGTATAATGAAATCATTTCTTCTAACTACTACGTCACATATTTAATTAAAAGACTAATTTCAAAAAATTAATTTTTCCAAATACATAGATATTTTGACTTACTTAACCCTGTTTTTAAGAGAGTAAGTTGTTTATCGAACCCTTTCCCTTGGCGTACGATCACAACCCCTACGTTATCTCTCCTTTTATTTGTCAAAGACGAGAAGACCCCAAACGAAGGATCTCTCTCTTAATTACATGATTAATGTATAAACGCGGTTATTTATACATTAATTTTGACCTCAACCATGGTACTAGAGTATGGTACTTTCCTTGGTTTGGTCTGGATTCACTGTCACCTACCTCCGGGGTCAAGGGACTCGGTCCTGACTACCCTCTTCACCTCTCTCGTAAGGACCTCCTTCCGCGTCCTACACCCTTACAAAAACCGTCACTTGGCTTCTCAATTTTGACATCGAACAGACAGGTCTCCCTCCCCTGTTAAGATGTTTTACTTGGACTCTAAATCCGACCCTAGGTGTCCTTGAACATCCGGTTAAAGGAAGTGTTTTTTAGGTGGAATTCACAGGGCCAGGTAACACTGTTACCGATTTTTCTTAAAAGTCAAGAATTCCTGGTTTGACTCTTTGTGACTCTCACTAGAAGGTTAGAAAGGACAGGAAACCTGTCCTTTCCCGAAAGGACCACCGAGTCCACTAATTCTTAGACGGACGTTCCACCCTCTAGGCTCAAACTAGGGACCCAATCCCTCTAGGGGACCTCTTCTATTACCTTTGGGTGAGGTCATAAGAACGGACCTCTTAAGGTACCTGTCTCTTCGGACCGCCGATATCAGGTATCCCAGCTTTTCTCAGTGTGCACTAACTCGCTGATTGTGAAAGTGAAAGACCTGTCATATTCTATATTTTCTGGACGACCCCCTTTTTACTTCCTTTCTTTAAATGTTTTTCAAATGAATGTCTCCCACCTTCAATGAACGAGACCCTGAGGTAAACTACGGCGGTCAATCAGGTTGTGTGAGGTGAGACAGGTAACGGGACAGACGTCCGAGAAGACGGAAGTTGGATACTGAACCAGGTAGGGCACCGAGAGTCTGGACTCCACCCCCGTCCCCACCTCCAATACAGTGGTTCTTGTTTCCCCTCTCTCCAGTTAACATTCTCTATTTCTACCCCACGACCTTCGGGTCCTCTTAAAGACCTTTATTAGGGGTTAAGAAAGTGAACAAGAAACTAAGAACACCCTGAGAATTCGGTCTACGTATTCTCGAAAAACACACACGATTCAACGAAGTCAGTACAGGCTGAGAAACACTGGGAAACCTGACATCGGACGGTCTCAGGAGACAGGTACCCTAAGAGGTCCGTTCTTATGACGTCACCCAACGGTACGGGAGGAGGTCCCTTAGAAGGACTGGGTCCCTAACTTGGGTTCAGAGAACAAACCCAGAGGACGTAACCGTCCACCTAAGAATTGGTGACACGGTGGACCTTTCTGTTCAAAGGTAACATGGGTCCCAAATAACTCTGACGCGGAAGTAAACAACAACAACCAAACATAGACAGGCCATCTCACATTCGAAGGTCTCTCGTCCCGTAACGGAAGAATAGGGACATAGGAGCTACTCGTCTTACGTCGGATCACATATCATCTACGAGTTCTTCGTGACTAATTTACGTGCGTATACATCGATTTTAAATTAATCGTTTACTAACTTACCGGTTTACATAGTTAAATCGTGAGTTAAATAGTAGCTCAACAGTAAACAGTGACTTTCACAAACTTTTGTGGAACTTTTGTTGAAACTTTCATAAAGTATCTAAGCTCTCCTTTCTCTCTCTCCCTTTGCTTTAACTCTCGTAAACACATGGTTCTATACCAAAAGATAAAAACAAGGATTTCAGGACCCATTTCAGGACCTCTGGAGTGGGAGTCAAGTCAGAGTGTGAAGGTGTCCGAACTCTGTACACCGCTTTCATAGTCGTGTCACTGGGTGAAAGGAAACTGTCTTGGTGGTATGGTCCTGGAATACTGTCTTATTTTCGCATAGGAGAGGGTGCCGTGTCTTAGGTGTGGTCCCGTTCCACGCGTCGAAAGACATGCCACACTAAGGCGTCCAGGAGTCCCACGACAGTTGTTGACTAGAGCAGACGGTCGAACGGTTATCCATACTGTAAAGACGTTGACTTTAACAAGGAAAGCGTATTCTACCATAGAAGGCTTTAATGTGTGTTTCGTCCAGGGGTCCTACCTATAGTGCAAGTTCCAATTACTTGTCCTACCGAACCGTCTTAATCAAGGATGGCGATTTCTTACGCGGAATCTCTTCTACGGGATCCTCTTACCCGGTGCTCTTCCAAGAACCACTGCTTAAACTACAGCCCTTTAAACTCGGACTTCATGGCTCTCGTCCACCACTACCCTCTGAGTCCACACTTCGAATCGACACACATCATCGAGTTTCCGAGTCCCCAAGTAAACTTTTTTTTTCCCCCTTGCACCTAGACCTACCTGGGTGAAGAGACTCAGAAGTGTCGTACAAGAACGAACGAGGATTCAACCCAAGAGTCCCAATCATGTGCAAAAAGTACTACACATACTCTATAATGTTCTGTAGAACCAAAGAGACAAAAGAACGTTTTCACATTTTGAGAGAGAAAGGTCCCACACAGAGTAACGGTGTTAACTCTTCACATTGCAAACTGTCGTCGTCGTGGAAACTATTATCTTACCTTGAAACACCGGTGAATAGAGGATACTAACACGACTTTCTTTTGTTTTTTGTCCAAGTTACAATACGTCCTTTCCGGACTTAGTTCGTTGTTTTACAAAAAACCTTCTCTACTAATTGTACCGTCCCAGTGTTCGAAAGTAACCGGGTTCGTCTCCTCGAGACGATTTAGGACAGGACACTTCACGGAATGGAAAAGATGACGCACTGTACCCTCTCTGAGACACACTCGTGACAGGGGATTCTCGTTTCTATGACTACTCTACAGGTCACATTAATTATTCGTGTTTATTAACTTTGTTCCCTGACTTTTGAATCCTAGAGGTAAGGGATATTTAAAGTCCAAATAATGGACTTAACAGTCGGAACGAGAAAGCACAGGCTAAGAAACACTGGGGTGCCTGATGTCGGATGATCCGAAGAGTCAGGTATCCTAAAAGGTCCGTTCTCAGGACCTCACCCAACGGTAAAGGAAGAGGTCCCCTAGAAGGACTGGGTCCCTAGCTTGGGTCCAGAGGGTGTAACATCCGTCTACGAAATGGGAGACTCGGTGGTCCCTTCGGGATTTTGGGTGACGACGACGACGACGATTCAACGATTAAGGACGATTAGTAGATAAACGAATAGATACGGTTGGACCTGAACCCTCAAACTCCTTCTGGATTAAAAGGTCTATGAGTGGTACACAAGAAAAAAAATGAATGTTCACATCTGAGTTTTGTTAAACAACAACAACAAGTTAGTGATTCAATAAAGATTGAGAACTGTCGGGGTACCTGACGTAGTGCGGTCCGAAGGGACGGGAAGTGATGGAGGACCTCAAACGAGTTTGAGTGTAAGCAACTCAGTGACTACGGTAGGTTGGGAGAGTAAGGGACAGTGGGGGAAGAGGAGGACGGGAGACAGAAAGGGTTGTAGACCAAGAGTAATTAGTAAACAGAAAGAGATCTTGAATAACCTTAGGGTTCTTCATAAAAAAAGATTCCTTTTTTTTTTTTTCTACAGATTACGTTCCTCACTTTTTACTCGAAAAATACAAAATGTGACTGGTGTTGTGTGTCAACCCTTTTAAACTTATTGAGATCGAGTTACACCTTTCCACGAAGGTTTTCGGATACTTCACGAAAGGCTACACAAAAGGTGTAAACTAAGAAGATTTGAACACATTCTCACGAATGGGGTACAGTCTATACTCTATGACCCCGAGTCTCTTCACCTCGTCACTCCTTGTTCCGGTGCGTCGCGTCTTCCGAAACTCGACTGTGGTTTTGAACTGTCGTCCAACACATCGAAGTTCGGAGTGGTTGTTCTCTCTGTTTCTACAAAACCGGTGGGTTCCCAAAGAAAACTACGTAAAAATTTGAAGTCCGGTTGTTCGTCTGTTTGTTTTGAGGGGTGACTTGCGACTTTGTAGGGGTTGGTTTACGTTTGTTAGTTTTTACCCTTAATGAAAAAGGAATCTCCTCCGTCTATCTCTACCTATGGACGGACCACCCATAGTTGTTGCGAGTCGAGGTTGACCGAAGGACGAAGGGGAGTTAAAAGGAGATGGTTCGGAGACGACGACGACGACGACGACCACGTTTCAGTGAAGTCAGCACAGGTTGAGACACGCTGGGGTATCTGCCGTCGGGTGGTCCGAGGGGGCAGGGACCCTAAGAGGTCCGTTCTTGTGACCTCTCCCAACGGTAAAGGAAGAGGTTACGTACTTTCACTTTTCACTTTCACTTCAGCGAGTCGGCACAGGCTGAGAATCACTGGGGTACCTGACGTCGGATGGTCCGAGGAGGCAGGTACCCTAAAAGGTCCGTTCTCATGATCTCACCCCACGGTAACGGAAGAGACGTTGTTTCGGAGACTCCGAGATTAATTAGTCTGACTTCCAGACCCTTAAATAGTGAGAAGGTAGTCATAAGAACGACTGCTGACTAAATTTCTATACTTAGAGGAGCTAATAGATTCTCAATCCCTCTTGACTTAGGTTTAAAGTGACTGTCCCTCTACTCTTGGGTCCCGTCATGGATCCTGATACTGACCGTTAATTAATCTGTCTATCGTAGAATGAAAACCTTTCCTGGAATCTCCAACTTAGGTTAGAGGAAGGATCACGTCCTTCGTACTGTTTATCGG
Organism: Capra ibex; assembly: GCA_006410555.1. Taxonomy (NCBI): domain Eukaryota; kingdom Metazoa; phylum Chordata; class Mammalia; order Artiodactyla; family Bovidae; genus Capra; species Capra ibex. Next base: position 4,522,604 of record SJYO01050144.1, on the reverse strand, counting down.
TAGTCCGTAAACAACGACCCTGTCCTTAAAAGGACACAGAGGTAATAACAATCAACCCGGGAACACTCTTGTAGAACGGAAGTTCCTTAACTTAAGTTTGGGAGAATGCGACATTTAGATACAAGACTGGAGTAAGACGGGAGACCGTGAAATTACTTATACCAATGAACAGGTAAAGATACAAGAAAGGACCTATAAACTTCAATCGACAGAACCGAAAGAATTTTGTAGAGAAGAGATCGTTTTGTATGAGTCGAAGAGGTTGACAAAGACATAAACGACTAAAAGTACTGAGAACTGAGAGAGGTCTACCAGGGAACAAACCTAAAAAAAAAAAGGAAAAAAAAAAAAATTCACTTTACAGGTATCGACTAATCCCAGACAAAAAGGACGAATTAAACAGGGTCATAATTACATGAAAATTATGGAAAGGACCAGTACTCGAGTGGTCACCCCGATACATATACCACCAGGCACTGTCCTAGTCAAGGGGTCGAGACATTGGGTGGCCTCTAATGGTTTACTCTTGACCAAAAGAAGTACATTAAATGGAGTCTTCGGTGTGATGCCCACTCTCCTGGTCCTGCTTAACGGTACACTTCTGGTGTTGATTGTGTGTTAACAGTGAATCTTGGTCAAAAACGAAGGTATTCGTTTTGGTCGAAAAAACAAATAGATCCTGACGTAGAAAGTTTTATGTCTCTTTTTGTCGATTCTCTGATCAAATGGTTGCTGAACTGTTTGTCGGATACTCCCTCTGACTGACTGTAAACCTTTCAACCATTTTCGGTGGTCTCAGTTTCGTTTAAGACTTTTTCTTTTTTTTTTTTTTTTTTTTTAACACCGATGCNTTTTTTTTTTTTTTTTTCTAACACCGATGCGAGACGAGTTGGTCCGGTGTGGACAAAAGTCTTTGGTGGCTCACAAGACGTCTATTTGTTTCTACGGTCGAGACTGTCAGAGATTCCGTTGCTCTATGTCTAGTGGGACGTGTGCCTGTTCTATCTTTCTCTGTGACCACTGTTTTGTCACTCGGGTCAGAAGTCTGATGAGTTACCACATCATTGTCGACCTCACTTAGGACGGGGTCCCCGAGCGGGGTGTAGGTCAGAGTTTGGGATTTGAGATCGACATCACCTCTCTTGGGATGTCAATCTCTTTGTGGACGTCCTAGACCTGGGGTGAAGAATTCGTTAGTAGAGTACTGAGTGCACTCGGACTTTTACTCGAAGACCCCTTCCTTCCGTGCTACGTAGAGAAGAGACCCAAGGGTAAAGGAGTGGACGTTTTATTACAAAACAACAACAAGTGAACGAGTCAGTGCAGGTGGAGAAACACTGGAGTACCTGACGCCGTGTGGTCCGAAGGGACAGGTAGTGAGAGAGGGTCTTGAACGAGTCTGAGTACTCAGCCACTACGGTAGGTTGGTAGAGTAGGAGCCAGTAGGGGAAAAGGAGAACGGGAGTTAGAAAGGGTGGTAGTCCCAGAAAAGGTTATTCAGTCGAACAGTGTAGTCCATCGGTTTCATAACCTCGAAGTCGAAGTCGTAGTCGGGAAGGTTACTTTTACTATAAATACACCGATCCTAAGTACTCCCAGACGTGAACCACCATTCGGTCACTTAGACCGAGGGATTACTCGTCCAACCTATATCCTTTAGTGGTAATTTTATTTTGTTACAGAGACTAAAGCCTCGTAAATACAGACAATTTCTACCTATTATAGTCCGAAAGGGAAAAACACTATAAAGGTTGAACTCTATAAAATTTTCCTCATTTCCTTTCTTCACCAAACGTTCTTCAACCGTCTTTGCTTTCTACCCAGGTCCTCGACCTTACCCCCGAACACATAACAGAACTTTAGTAACATGACCCCAATAAATATGGACGAAAAAACCAGGGATCTGAAAATCGACGATACAGAACAGGTGCCCACAGTAAACGTGAGAGAACTGACCATACAAGGAGTGGAACAACCATGCGTTCTCTATTGACAACTCAATTTAGTGACACAACGAAACTCCTCTAAGCCGAACTTCTAGTGCGCCTATTTGACCTTAGAGTACCGAGTCCTATACCCTTTGGTGTGACGTTTCAGTCTTATTAATTATTAAATTACTTGAAACTTTTTTATAGACTTATTATTTACAGTTACTGTTCATAATCAAATCCCTCGGATTAATATTTGTCGTCGTCTTTATCATTGAATTTACTAGTCGACTAGTTTACCGTTGGTAGAAATTAATTTTCCGGACCGACTAACCCTATTCTTAACAATTCACCTCTACTGACTCCCCGTTTTACATGTCTTGATTAATAATACCATTTATATTGGTCGAAATATAGTTGTGGTTCCACATGTCACCTCTGTAGTTTTATTTTAAGATTTAGAGTGGGACAGTCATAAATAAAATATCAAATAACAGTTTTTGAATATTTTATGTTTGTTGGTTTCTCTGTTTTGGCTTTAAGTTTCAGGATGGCCGTTCTTTATTTTATCGACACAATCATAATACTTCCGTATGTATAAAAAAATCAAACAAAGAGAGACGTTTATAGTGTTATATATAGTGTGTAAGTATGTTTGTAAAAACAAAAAACAAAGAAATTTTCATTTTGACTATGTATGTAAACAAAATATTAATGATACAGCGAATCATATCGTCCCGTACAAAAGTACAATAAATTTATAAGAGATGAAAAGTATCGACACATAATAAAGTAATATAAATACATAGTATGTATCATATAATTACCTGTAAGTCTGACTGAGGTTTCAAAAAGAAGGGGGTAACGCAAAACCAACACAGACCAGTTTTGAAGACGTTTATAACAGAAGACCTTTCAAGTACGTAAAATAAAAGGAAGATCGTCATATAGACCCCGGACAATAGAAGATTAAATTCTCCTTCACACCGATAGTGAAATTTACCGTACTGTGTGTAGAAGGATTATTAATTTCTCGGAAACGATAATTTTTACTCTTCTTAAATCTCGTTCACTGAATCAGTAGTCTAACGAGATGTAACTAATCCGGGGGTTTCAGCTACCAATCTTGTGAGGTTGTGACTAAAAATTGTATTCTAAATTTTAGTCCAGTTTTATCATAATGGGGTCCTTTAAAAATGTAGTAGTTCTCAAGTTACTTATAATAGTGGGTATTCTCTTTTTAAAGAGTTTCTACACAAGAATATTAATTTTTTACTCGTTTCTCTTAACTCCACTTTTATTACTTTATATTTAGTCAGAAGTCTCTCATAAAGACGGACCACCAACGTGAGAGGGACACCAGAAGGGTAAAAACTGAAGAGAGGTCTATGAAAGATATTCGTAGAATGGCCACCAGGTACGGGGTCTCTGAAGTAGCCGATGATAGAGTTTTAAAGAGAAAAGGAGAAGACGACACTTTCAATCTTACTGTCAAATCGACCACTCTTGTGTCCTGATCACTCACGTTTCGACGGACTAAACCCGATAAATCGAAACTCATCCTGTTTTATTTAGTTTCGTCCTCTGCATTCTCTATGTCCAAGCTAGGGACCCAGCCCTTCTAGGGACCTCCTCCCGTCCCGTTGGGTGAGGTCATGAGAACGGACCTCTTAGGGGTACCCGTCTCCTCGGACCATCCGATGTCAGGTATCCCAGTGTGTCTCAGTCTGTACTGACTTTGCTGAATCGTACTTACGTACGTCCTGTTTGATTTTGTGAAGAGACATCTGGGTCTGGTAGATAGAGAGTGAGTATTGTCGAGTCGTCCCTTCTTTTCTACCGACCACCTACCGAGTCCTGTCGAACAACGTTGTCGATCCTTTTTATGAATAACAGCTTCGGACTGAACGTGACCCAGTCCTTACACTAGTGTACGTCTTGTGTCATCGAAAGAGGGAGGTGTCAGAAGGACGTCCAGAAGGACACTTTTAAGAAACTTTATACTACTGGTCAGTTTTCGGATATCGACCGTTGGTATGACTCTATCTCGTATTAAGAATACCAGTTTACGGGGGTAAGCATTTCCCCTTTTAGGAATGAACTTAAACTTCTGACAAAGTAAAGAAATTGATCACTACAAGACGAACAACAAATTAGTGACTCGACACAGGTTGAGAAACACTGGGGTACCTGACATCGAGTGGTCCGAGGAGACAGGAACCTTAAAGGGTCCATTCTTCTGACCTCACCCAACGATAAAGGAAGAGGTCCCCTAGAAGAACTAGGGTCCTAACTTGGGTGCAGAGGACCCTCTGGTCAAGAAATGGTGACTCGGTGGTCCCTTCGGGACTACTACCCGAATCACACTTTATTAATTGAGAATTGAGACTGGAAAGAGGTACGAACTGAAGGGCTTATGTCCATCTCGAATCTCCCCGAATCCCCGACTCCGGACTAACATGTCTGGACTCAGGATCGAGAAGGTGACACACCGGGACCACTGAGAGAGTTGGAGAAACCCGGAGTCGAAGGTCCAATTAGTTTTTACTCACTACTGTGGTGAATGGAGGATCCTCACAGGACTTCTACTTTGGTCGTTTGCGTGCCTCGCGCGAATCTGGTCGCGTACAGTGTACGAGTGACAAGGGATTCACAATCCCCGAGGACACCGGCAGTAAGGAGATAAGACTGGGCACAGACCTGTGTACCGAAACAGATCCTAACGGGACCGTCGGAACCACAACAGAGTGGTGTCGAGTACACTCAGATCCTTATAAATGACTCTCGACATTAAGATTTGGGGCTTCCCGGGGTTCCGTACTCGCTCCCGACACCCTTTACACTCGTCCCGTGGTCTCTCAGTAACGAAAGTGAATTTGCCAACGACAAAGTGGTCGGAAAAGGGTGGGTAATCGTGTTCTGTGTAGGTGTCCCATTATTCTTTGTACGGACCGTCAACCCAGTTGTCTCGTCTCACCTTACCTCGGGTCGGTGTCTGGGCGGGCACGACAAGTCGGACGTTTATGGACCCCACGGGTGGGGAAGAGGAAGAAGGACACTACTCTGCGTGTTCGGTACGTGCTGGAATACTCGCGCACACGCGTGTGCTGAGGGTGTTGGTGAAGTTCGCCAGGACCGAAGACTAGATCCCCTCGTCGACGAACCCAGTCTACTCCACTAAGGCACTAAAAGGACCAAGGTCCGAGACCCCTTTCCACACTTCCCTCTCCGAAGTAACGTCCCGGGTCTCGTTCCAGAACGGACCTTGTACATTGGACGGGGGGGTGAAGAGAGGGAGTCCAAAGGGTCGAGTCCCTTCGGTCCCGTACTCTTCTCAACCAATCGAATCGGCACAGGGGCGGAGGGACACATAATAAGGGAAACCTCGGTGTGCGGTAGATAACACGACTGTTGCAGACAGGGACCTCCGGTAAGGTTTATCCGAATTCTTGTATAACAAAGATCTAAATACCACTGACGTCGGTTAGTCAACCTTTCTTAGGGTAATGTAGTCTTTTGTGTCAACCCTTAAGTTTAGAGGAAGGAAGTTCAAACAGTCCGTCGCAGAGAAGAGTGGATCCAGGTTGAAGGAAAGACTATCATTTACTCTGTCTCATTCCGACTTAAAAGTCGGTCTAGTTGCCGGTCTCACTGGTCCCTCTACTATCTTACGAACACTTTCCGGTCGTGACTGGACGTCGACTGAAGAGGTACTCTTTGTCTTTGTTGTCTGGAGTTCGGATTAGAATCTCAAGCAGTCTCGAGGTGGCAAGACGGTTACGTCCTCTGCATTCTCTGTACCCAAGGTGGGGACGTAACCCTTTTAGGGGACCTCCTCCCGTACTGTTGACGACTTCTTATGATGACTTCATAAGAACGGGTCCTTTAGGGTACCTGTCTCCTTGGACCTCCCGATGTCAGGTATTCTAGCATCTCTCAACCTATGCTTACTTCACTGAATCGTGTAGGAGTATTTTTGACAGTCGTAATTCTTGGGAATTGGAGTCACAAATAACGTCGTGATAAATTGTTATCGGTTCTGTATCTTCGTTGGATTTACTGGAAGTTGTCTCCTACCTATTTCTTCTATACCATGTACATATGTTACCTTATGACGACGACGATTCAGCGAAGTCAGCACAGACTGAGACACACTGGGGCATCTACCGTCGGGTGATCCGAGGAGACAGGGACCCTAAAAGGTCCGTTCTTGTGACCTCACCCAACGGTAAAGGACGAGGTTGCGTACTTTCACTTTTGACTTTCACTTCAGCGAGTCAGCACGGGCTGAGAATCGCTGGGGTACCTGACGTCGGGTGGTCCGAAGAGACGGGTACCTAAAAGGTCCGTTCTCATGACCTCACCCCACGGTAACGGAAGAGACTGTTACCTTATGATGAATCGGTATTTTTTTTTGTTACTTTGTTACGGTGAACGTTGTTGTACCTACCTGGACCTCTAATAAAATGATTCGTTTCAGTCTCTTTCTCCTTATAGTGTACTATAGTGCATACACTTAGATTTCCCTTTTTTACTGTGTTTACTTGAAGTGTTTCGTCTTTGTCTGAGTGTCTTAAACTTTTGTTTGAATGCCAAGTGTCTTTCAACTACCCCTCCCTATTTAATCCTCCAACCCTAAATACATATATGCGATAACACATATTTTATCTATTGGTTACTCCTGTACGACATATCGTGTTCCTTGAGATGGGTTATAAGACATTATTGGATATACTCTTTTCTTAGACTTTTTCTCATGTATATACATATACCTTTCGACTCGATGAAACGACATACGGACTTTGATTGTGTTGTAACATTTAGTTGACATGAGGTTATATTTTATTTTTAATTTAATTTTTTCTTGGGTTATGAACAAAATGTGAAGTGGAGATGTGTTTCGAAAGTGTAAGTAATACATAGAGTAGAAGTGTTCGGGTTATCTACCTGTGAGGGTCGAACGGTTAAATTTCTACCACCAAGTCTACCATTTCTTAGACGGACGTTACGTCCTCTGGGACCAAGCTACGAACCCATCCCTTCTAGGGGGTCTCTTACCTTACCGTTGGGTGAGGTCATAAAAACGGACCTCTTAAGGTACCTGTCTCCCAGGTAAGGTACCCCAGTGTTTGTCAGTCTGTGCTGACTCGTTGATTGTGTGTGTGTGTGTATCTCTGCTAGAGTTCCCGAAAGGACTACCGATTCGTCCCTTTCTTAGGTGAACGGTTACGTCCTCAACTCCCAAACTAGGAACGAGGTACAAAGGTGACGTACTCCCACCCCCCCACGTCCAAGCTACGGGCCAGACCCTTGATTGTGGGGTGTGCGATACGTCACTCCAGTCTTTTCGTTTTGTTTTGTCTTCGTATATGATTTTACCCCTTTACCTCCGTACGTACAAAATTGTTAATCGTGTTCCTGGATAGGTTCCAGTCTCACTCAGTCTCTCTTTTTGACTCGAGGACCACTAGACTAGACCAGGATTTCTAAGGGACCCCTCTTGGTAGAGACGTCTTTATGCACGTACCGATTGTGAAACGTGGTCGTCTACAAAATAGTTCGGATGACATGTTACTCCGGGTGGGACCGGATAGATAAGGATAGACGAAAATAATACGAAACCCCGACATCGTGCTATTCTGGAGGGTATACCATGAACATAATTGTAATTTATTACTGGTAACACAACACATATGATAGTGGTATCTTTATAAATGAATCACCTTGTGTCTGTGGCCAGTCCGTACCACTAACTTTTGTTCGATTAGTATTTTTGGTAAGTACGAGTGTAGATAAATATTTTAGACAAAGAGAACACGGTCAATTCATGTCCGAAACACGATTTGTTTGTGTGCGTTTGGAAGACGTGTGGGTCCTTGTACTTTCTGTCGGGAAGGGGGGAGCCGGTCGGTCCGGGACCCCACACCGGCACACACTTTATCGTCCGCACAAAGACCCCGAACTGTTCAAAGGAGCCTCCGACTCCGACCGGGTACGAAAGACCCAAGGAAAGAAAAGAGGACCACGACTGCAGGGTGGTCCCCGGTAAGTCCGGAGCCCAAGAGTTTGGACCCACACGAGTTTTCGGCGTCCCCATGGACAACGTTAGCGTCAAAGGTGACGTGTGGGCTCTCGGGGAAACTCAACACTGTTCACCCCGGACCCTTTACCTAATTATCCTTTGGGAGACCACCAAGACCAAAACTCTCAGAAAAAAGAAGTGAACTTTTTCCCAGGACAGGAGACCCGACACTCTCGTCCGGGGATGGACGACGAAGGGACGGATATCGTCTACGATCCCTCGAGCCTCGGGACCGAGGACCCCGACGAAAACACAAAAAAAGAAAGAAAGAAAGAAAAAACAAAAAATTCTACAAAATAATCAAAACCTTGTTTGACCATAGTTGGTTTGATCACTTATGTAAACGTGAAGACAACGTATAGGGTTTATGAGTCTAAGGGACTAAGAATTGTTACTTTACTACATCTTTTACCTTGTAGTATAACTGCTTGGACTCCTAGACGAATAGAAAAACCAATCGAAAAACAAAAAAGAAAAGAAAAAAAAAAAATTAACAAAAAATCAATCGAAAAACAAAACATAACCCCGTAATCGTTACGACACTATCACAGTCCACTTGTCGTTTCCCTGAGTCACTATGTGTGTGTACATAGGTAAGAGGAGGTTTGAGGCGAGAGTATGTCCGACGATGTATCGGGACTCGTCTCAGGGGGCACGAAATTTCATCCAGGAACAACCGATAGGTAAATTTTATATCGTCACACAGGTACAGGGAGGGTTTGAGGGATTGACAGGACTCCCGACGAAAAACTACGGGAACTTAAAACAAAGTTCTCTATGGTCACTAAAGGTAATTGCGCTTGAGCAAATTCTTGTCGGTTCACCGACTCTTAGACCTAAACGTCAGTCAAACATAGATAGAGACGTTGAATGATTGGTGTACCGGAGACGTTACTACCTCGGGGAGGCCTGTGGTATATATATAAAAAAATTGAATATTTTACTCCTAATACTATGGGGGACGGGGTAGCTCAACTACCCTCTCATCTCCAGCAGTACGAACAGACCGTGTATCGGGGACAGTACTCGTCAAGACAAAGTCTTTATCCAACCCGTGTGGAAAGTCCAGTCCCGTATACCCTTCTACGGTGGACTCTCTCGTGTCACATTTCTTTTCCCGTTTCTCGACTGGGACGGTGGTTTCCTGTCACTGACCCCCGACCAGGGACGGGGAGAGACCCCCTTAGATACTTTGCAATGGACACTGTACTCATCCGTCCAGGCGTCGTCAGTACATGTTTGCTGGACTCGTCCCCTACGGAAATCTACACTTCTTTCATTGTCTCACAGACGACCACAAATATGCGAGGACAAGTAACTGTGTATCACTGTTTTCCAAAAGTGTATAAGACATTAAAATTTAAAATACAATTGTAAATAAGTGGGGTTGGGATAAATGTAACTAGACCCTTTATCCGAACAAAACGTACTGTCTACAATAACTAGTCTGTTGTCTGTCACAAACTGGTCAGTAATTGCTGTGGGTCATCAGTGCTGACAAAGTTCACCCCCAGTGGCCTACGCTACCAACAAAAAGATTTAGAGAGTCGGTGTGGTGTACCGTGTACCCTACAATCAAGGGTCTAGTCTCTAACTTGAGGGCGGGGTGGAGACGTGACCGTCGGACCTCAGAATCGGTGACCTGGTGGTCTCTTCCAACGAAAAATGATCTAGTGAGAACCAATTCATTACCCTAGACTTTCGGGTTTAACACTTTACTTAAGGGACCCTCGACGAAGCGGCAAAGAGGGGAGTGAAGACTAAAAATCGGTCCTTTCTAAACAGTCCACCGAGACAAATGAGTTATTTAGTAAAGACTCGTGGATCACATCCCTCCACGTCAAGATCTTTGAACCCCGTACAGTCCCTGTGTTCGAGGTGGGAAGGATCACTTACGTACGGAGAGATCAGAGAGTGTCCCGAGGGTCCAGAGCCTCCGACTTTACGGACCCTCCTGGGTCCCCCTTCTTCACTCCAAACGAGTCCGGTGAACGAGACAGGAAAAAGGGGAAGGTGGGAAAAGTCAATGAAGAAAGAGATGGAATGAAAAAAAAAAAAAAATTTGTTTAGTCCTCGTAACTAACACTGATCTGTGTCTAGAAAGAGAGAGGTTTGAAATCAAAGGAGTAAATATTCTTGTCTCCAACCGAAGAGTCTACGGTTCGAGGGGAGATCGAGACATTGACTCAGACTAAGTGGGTCGTTTTTGTTTTGTGGGGTAAATGGAGTTGGTAGAACAGTAGGAGAGGGGTAAACGGGGTTATTTGTGAAACAGCACGGAATCTTTGTTCGGTTGCTATAACTATATGTATATATATATAAAAAAAAGACGGTGTGGAACCTTACAATCAAGGGGTCGGCCCCTAGCTTGGGTCCAGTACGGTCACTTTCACGGTTCAGGATTAGTGACCTGTCGGTCCCTTAAGAGTCACAACAAACAAGCGTCTTCGATACAAACAGACGTCTCGAATCCTGATGAAGAGAGAGATTTACAGTTAAAGAGTCAGGACTGTTATCTATGAGTTCTTGTAGAAATAAGAATCCGAGTCGGTCCCCTGACTACCCTTGACTCCGGTTCCAGTGCCGTAGTTCTCAAAGACTTCATCAACTCATAATTTACGTTTTGTCCCCCACTTTCACGAGGGGTTGGGCGTCAGGGTCAGTGTGACAGGAAAGAAAGAAAGTGACCACACCGTAGGTACGCGGACACACCTGATCCACGGATCGTACGCCATCTACGGGTCCACCCTTATAAACGACTTACTTACTCGTCTGAGGTCGGACCAAGTAAAAAGGTGAACCAAAAAGGGTGGGAAGTAGTCGACCGAGACGAAACCCTTCCTTTTGTGTGCGATAGTCCGTCTAAGTAGACGTTTTTACTACCTCCCACCGACTTCGGGTGGGGCAGAGACACGGCCAATGAGGTACGAGACGAAGGAAAAACGAAACACAAGAATGTGTGCGTGACAAGTCGTAGTCTCTTCAGTCGGTTCCCAGGAGATTCCCCAGATCTTGAAATAGTTCCCGATTACAGGACCGGAGTAGGAGTACCCTTAATTCACCGTTTGGAAGTCTATCTATCATTATGTGAGTTACGTGGGGGGTCCAGACGGGTACTCTCGACCATTCCGACCAGGGAGTCCTCGTCCCTAGTTCACGGACGTACGTACACCAGAATGTTGGCACACGTCTCGACTAAACGGACCCACACACAGATGACAACGTCGGTTGTCACAGGACTCGTCTTCGGACGAAAACATCTGTCAAGACACCTAAGTCTCCTGAAGGATCCTCCGCGATTACCATTTTTCGGACGGACGGTAACGTCCTCCGTATTCTCTGTGTCCAAGCTAGGGACCAAGTCCTTCTAGACACCCTCCTCCCGTGCCGTTGGGTGAGGTCAATGAGGACGGACCTCTTAACGTACCCGTCTCCTCGGACCGTTTGATATCAGGTATCCCAACGTTACTTAACCTGTACTGATTTCTCTGAACTGTTGTATGAGAGGACATTATTCACTCACCCCAAAACCCCCGTGTATCCGAGTCGGGTACGACTGAAGGTGGACGACGGTCCTAGTCGTAACTAGGTGAAGAGCACAGGACAGAGACCGTGAAGGTCCCCGCGTGGGGGGGAAGCTCTACGAGGGTGGGACCTCTCCTTAGACTATGTATTTGGGAACCCCGTCCGGATCACCTACGTTTCACCAATGTAATTCCTAACCCCAAGACAAATAACTGCTCCAGTGCCGGAGAGGACCAATACTGGGGGCTCCCTGGGGCCGTACCTTTGCCCTAAACATTGCATTGTGATTGTTATTGTGTGATCTCTGTCGGCACTGTCCCGGGCAGAGAGGATGTGCGACGTCGACCAAGTCCTACTCCTACCTCGTCTACCCGCCCGTTCGCCCGTCGTCTGTTTCCTCTCTCTACCTCAGCTACACCGACCTCCAAGGTCCCGGTCCTCAGGTCGCCCCAAAACCCCTAGGGACGCCGACCTCTCGAACGGGAGACGAGTACTCGGAGGCACCCGGACAGAGGGGGGTCGCAGGTCCCTGCACGACGACCGTGCAGATGTACTTGAGTACATGGGAGAGTGGTCCGAGGGTCGATGGGAGAGTGGTTTGTCCGGACGAGTGCCTCGGTGGAGGAAGAACGAGGAGTAGGAAACAAACACCTGCATAAACACAGAGTCCCCAGTCCCTCCCTTACCCCGTCCTTCTCACTTTTGGACTTCAGGGTCCTGTAAGTACACCTAAAAAAAAAAAAAAAAAAAAAGTGTCCGTNAAAAAAAAAAACAGGTGTCCGTTGGACCTGTCTTGACCTTATCTACAAAAGATGTTAAAGACGGGACCGGACAATCCCTCTCCTGAACCCCCCGACACTGTATAAAACTACCCCATACTGTATTCCCAAGAGACTTTAGGGTGGTATACCCTTTGGGGGAGAAGGTCACAAAGTAGTTGCCGAAGAGAAGACCCGATACACTCTACTCTTTAGACACACGGGCGCACCCTGTACTGGTCCTCCTAAAAGGGCAATAGGCTACTGATCGGGACCTGAGACGATAAAAAAAAAGGCAGTCCCGACACGAAATGGAGAGTGGGTGGGTCGCCCGGTCTTCGTGGTCACTCACCTCTAAGATCTTCTCGGACCGTAGGGAAGTCCCCACTAAAGGTCTCCTTTGTCAATTCTTGAGAAAAGAAGTAGCACACGAGGCCCTAACAGGTAAAGGAACTTGACTCCATAGTGCCAGGAACAACCGTCGTAGAGACACCAGAGTCTGCTCCGGGAGGGAAGGACTTTAGGAGGTCCTCGAGTTCAAAGGTTGATTAGAGGAAAAGACTCCAACAAATTGGTTCGGACACAGGGTCCACAGTGTCGTTGGGACGAAAATGGTGCACGAGAACACGAAAACTCCCTCTACGGTTGATTGAGTCACGATATAAACTTTATAATTTTTTTTTTTTTGGGAGTCTTCCCATAGGGACCTTTAACGGATATGTGTATCGTAGTACAACGTACCTCTCCAACATTATCACAGGACTGGGAAATAGTGGCTTGATCTGTGGCCGTGCGAAGTGTCTGTTCTACTCCCTCGAAGTACGGGTTCAGTAAGACAGTAGAGTGGTCAAAAGGTGTAAGTGACTAATATTGAACTTGACCTTCTCTGAAGAGACCCGGGAAAGGACCAATGACACATCTCTAAACCCGGTGTTTCCCTATATCATTTACAGAAACCAACCGATTAGCACTCTCCTCCTCGGCCAACTGGTTTACACCATAAAAAGTACTAAAGAAAAAAGTTTTGTGACGGTAGACAGATGTACTTGAGTGTGGATGAAGTCGTGAGTTAAAGGTAGAGCGAACACTTACAGAAGATCTGGTGACACCAAGGTAGAGACGGATAGACTGGACATATCTTAGGTCCGGAACGCAGTGGGAAACGTGCCAACGCAACGGATAACAGGTGACAAAGTACATGCGAGGGATGAAGGGAGCGCCACCCGTCTCTGAAATCCTTGCGTGTATAGAGTAGGACCGCAACAAGGGTCGGCCGACCGGGTAGGCACAAAGAGTAGTGCGTCTGTTCAGGGTCCAGGTGTACCTTCACAGCACTACTGAACTTCACGTCACAATCAAGTCTTGCTATCGGTCCCTAACAGACTCTCTGTCAGTCTCTTCTTTCAGGGTCTACTGTACAGTAAATCTATTATAAACGGATTAGAAAACGTACTTTGGATGTACTACTAACAGACAAAACACGTAGTCACAAATAGAAGAAAGCCAGTGAGAGAGAGAGTGAGAGAAAGAAAGAGACAGAGGGGGTGGGAAAACCGGGGAGAGAGATGGAGGGAAAAACATTTTCATCTCTGTTTTCAATGGCCTTCAGAGTTAACAGTCTGAAGTTTCAGAGACGATTTGTAGACTGTAAACTGTCACACAGAGGGAGGGGAAGGAGGAGTGGGAGCCGAGCGAACGTACCCGTGTCGGAGTGTCTCTATTGGTATAGCCCGTCTTATTTACTTCGGACAAAGGAAGATTTAAACGAAGGAGGGTGTGTACCAAGCTGACACATGGGACCCCGACCGTCCGTGAGATGGGCTCTGAAAAGGGATGACTGAAGACCCACCTCCACCACCCGACCTACACCAGTCTCTGAGAAGTAAGTGGTCCGTCTTTAGCACCTCAAAAACTTGGTCTTTTTCTAGGGTGTGTCTCAGAGTAGCTTGAGAGAGTGAAATATCTACCGCCTCACCCCTCCGACCCTCCTCAAGTAGCTTAACAGACTTTAGTCTCAATCTATACTAGTCTCGTCCGGGACCCTCGGTCTTACGAAAGTTACTGTGTCCGACCAGAAGAAAGACGGACTTGTGTCTCTGAGTCCGGGACACAAGTACAGTCTCAATTGTGAGTTTCGAGTCTCCCACCTAAAGAGGTCAGAGGTCCATCTGATTTAGGAGGACCCCAAAGTAGTCCCACTTCTGTCTTCAGGACAAGAACCGAGGGACGGACGCTCTCCTGGGCCTTTGGGTCGACGGATTCACGGAACTCCAGGCACCATCTCCCTTCGTCGACCATCTTCCACCAGACACGTGACCCCGGTGGGTGCACGAGGTGTCTTGGTGAGTCTTGGATCTGACCCCGGTAGGGGACAGGGGTCGGGTTCTCTCCCGTCAGTGTCTACTAAGAGGTCTACTTCGTTCGTACCGCCATCGTCTGTCCTTTCCTTTCTCCCCGGCGACTCCGTCTCCCAACCTGCAGACTCCTCCTCTTTGTGTGTCGAGGGGTGACCCTATGGACCTCATAGCGGGGGTTGTGCGAAGTCTTCTGTTTGAGGTGAGCACTGCAAGGAATTTAAATGCAGAAGTCCCCCAAAATCTTACCTTAGGTATCTTTTAATGTTTACGGAAATTTTTATCATCTCTCTGAAGGGACCACCGAGTGTATCAATTCGCTGACGGACGTTACGCCCTCTAGGCCCAAGTTAGGGACCCAACCCTTCTAGGGGACCTCTTCCTTTACCGGTCGGTGAGGTCGTGAGAACGGACCGTTTAGGGTACCTACCTCCTCGGACCATCCCAGGGTTCCTCAGTCTGTGCTGACTCGTTGAAGTGTAAGAAAGAAGAAAGAAAGAATTTTTACCGTTCTGAAATCCTCCTTAACCTTCCAACTTATCTCTCTTTTCGACCCACTCCTTTTACGTTTCTTGGACATTTTAGAACTGAAAGAGGAGAACGGTGGAGGGTACGCACCTGTGCGTGTGTGTGTGTGTGTGAGGGGGGTCGTGTCCAACCGTTTCGAGGAAAAGAGACGGTGGCAGACCGACTTCGTTTGGAGAGTGGTTCTAGGTGGGGGCTAACGGTGGACATTACCCGTGGGGTCGGAGTTTAACAAAGGAGGAAAGACCCCCGAGTCGTCCCGACAAGTGTGGAGGGTCGACTGGAAGAGGAAGATGGTCCGAACCACCGAGACCGAACGGTGGACGGAGCACCCGTGGACGTCGGGAGGAGCGTCCAGTTGACCAAAACACGACAAAATGACGAAAGAGTAGGGCGTGCGGGTCGGAGGTCCCAGGAACGCCCCGTCCTCATGAAGGGTGAGCGAGTGGCGAGACGGACACACGAAGGGTCGGATGCTCCCGTTAAAAAGTCTTTTGATAAAAATCTTTATCATTGGAGTCTTATTTGTGTCGTGTGGTCTACAACCACAAAAAGACCCCGTTGACTCGACTCTTAGTAAACAAATTTCTCTTTCCATTTTGTCGGTTGGAACGACACGTCCGTCCCGGTGCCCGACGCCTAACGACCCAAAATGAGGGAGATCACTGTCCTAGAATCTACCGTTCCTTCGGTGGAACTGAGTCTCATCGTTCTGAAATAATACCTGACATAAAAATGTACTTAAGGTAAAATGTACTATAAATCCGAATATCAAATCATTTTCACTCCTGCTGGCTCGTACACTACCTACTGTTTCCTATCTACCGTAAGATTAAAATTCCCACACACGTACACACATTTCAGCGAAGTCAACACAGGTCGAGAAACGTTGTGACGTAAGAGACAGGTACACTAAGAGGTCCGTTCTTATGACCTTACCCAACGGTAAAGGAGGAAGTCCCCTAGAAGGACTGGGTCCCTAGATTGATCGCAGAGGACGTAACCGTCCACCCAAGAAATGGCGATCACGGTGGACCCTTCAGGTTAAAATTCCTATGTTTTGAGTCAAAATGAGCTATAAGTCCGAAGATCAAATTACTTTTCATCCCAATTTACCATAGTATTAAAATTCCCTTGTTTTACTATAATCCCGTCAAAGAGACGTAGAAAAGGAATAACGTTCTTTCTGACTGGTGACATATCTTGACATAAAACTTTGACTCCGATACCGTGTTGACGACCTCTGGAAACCAATTTATTTTACAAAAGGGATTTGTCTTAGACGGACATTGTCCTTTGATAATCCCGTTTACGACACGAGATACGGAGAAGGGATTCGTGCCCAGTCAACAAGACGGTCAAGGTATCTTCTACCCTATTTTTCCTTGTCCAACCTTCCACGTAAACAACCAGATTACAACCTCTCTGTCTTGTTTTGTTGTTGTAGTTTCGAAAGACTAACATTTCGTCTCTGGTCTTGATAATGGACTTTCGTGGTTCTCACAGGGAAAGTCTTTCAAAGTTCGTATAAAGAATCACTTAAACCCCGTCGGACGTTTTTTTCTGTAGCTTTCCTTTGACCTTCTGAAAACATCTGGACTTAAGATCTTGAGATGTTAAATGTCGGAATTCTCAGAAGATTGACCTTCTTTCGACATTCACTTTCCAGAAGTGACCGGACTTCTGAAATCACGAATCTAGTTTTTACGAAGAGTCACACCTTTCATCGACTACCTATTAATGGATCAGTGTAACAGTCACTGTCCCAAAGAGGATGTTGACTGACACCGAACGATCATAGTCCCACTACCTCCTTTTGGTTTACCGACACCCACTATCCACCCTTTTGCACGGTATTAGCTAGTCAGACTAGTACGAGGTAGAGAGTCGGTTAAAACTCAGTCTGAAACACTTAATACCTTGACGCAAGTAAGTAAGACGTCTTTCGAGAGGTAAGTGTTTAACGAGTCGACTTGACTGTTAACTACGTAACTCAAGAAAACGAGCTCCCGACTGTCAAAAGGTCTCATTGTCGGATGAGAAACTGACGGGAAAAGGGAGACAAGTGCAACTAACAAAAGTGAGTGTTGAATGGATTGAAGATCGTTCAGGACCACCTCTCTGGTCGTGCATGAAGGGAGGTACCGGTCCTCGCGGTCTACTGTGGTAAACAGGGGATTTGCCTGTTAGTGTTTCTCGTACATGACGACGACCAAAAGGATACATATAGGTGTCTCTCTCCCCAAAGTAGCACCCCTGAACATCGAAGTGATGTCAGTCCTCCCTGATCTGAACCCCAATTCTACTTAAAGTGTCTGTACAAAACGAGTAACTGGTACACGGACTGGTATTTACTAATTGTTCTGTCCGTTTTAGGGACGGGAGTACCTCAGTATAAGATTATCACCCTTGTCTTCCGTCCCTCTCTGTTTCTTGTTTTTACCCCTTTTACAATCCTCCACTGTTATGGACTTTATCTTACTGTACTACCGTTCAGCATTGGTGTGTGACTCCCCCTTTCCTCCCAGAGACTCCTTTCTTGTAATTCGGTTCTAGACTTACTGACCCACCTCCGTCCGTACCCTCTTCACCAGCGCTCTCGTACCCCTTAGGTTCCTTCTCTCCGGCGTCCCATTGAGTCCGAGTTCGACGTCCAACAGTAAACATAATTCTACCCCTTGTGATATCTCCCCGTCTAAAATTTCTCCCATTTGTGACCGTCCTTTAGTTCTTAAGAGAAAACGGTGTCCTTCAAATTCTACAGGTCCCCACCGGTACTTTTGCTTCTTTAAGATTCACACTTCTCTCGTGTTCCCCTCCGGTTTCTCCACCACTTCAAGTATCTCGTGGTTCCTACTTCAGGGCGTCCAACGTTACCCAGTATCTGTGGGAGGAACCTGAGCGGACCACGAGGTCACCAACTCTTAGACGGACGGACACGTCCCCTGGGTCGGAGGTAAGGACCAGACCCCTCTAAGGCACACGTTGATTCGACTACATGGAGTTGGTGACTCGCACGTGACACTTCGGGTACACGGTGTCGATGACTTCAGACGTGTGAGACTTCGGGTGCGAGACATCGTCCTCTTCGGCGGAGTTACTCTTCGGAGACGTGGTGGCGATCTCTCATCGGGGGTGCACGTCGTTGTTTCTTGGTCCCGTCGACCTTTATTCTATTTAAGTATTTTTTATTTTATTTACAAGTTGAATTTTTATAGGAGGAACACGTCCTAGGAACTCCAATAATGGGTCCCCCCCGTCCTAAAACCGACAGTTTCTTTTTGAATATCTTCCTTGACTTTACTATTTCTTATTCCCGTTTAAAAGAACTATCTAAGGATCTGCAATCACCTGCTACCCCTACCACTGCTACTTCATTTTTATATTGGACTTTTCATCGAATTCTACCATTAACCACTTCTGCCACATATAAGAATTATTATTAATGTTAGTATAAAGTCGTTAACTCGTTTCTACGAGAAATCGTGTCTGACGTAGTTTCTTATTTTACATTCTTCACTCGCTGGGACTTCATATATCATTATAGGAATAGAGTAATTCATATGGTTAAAGAACTCTGTCTCATAATTCTCTCTATAAGTCTAATATAATGGTTATTATTCTCGTCACTCCCTAGAGTCTTCTAGGTCAGACTGAACCTCGTAAAGAATTGTTTAAGTTGGATTCTTAAGAAAAGACATAGATGAAAAGACACACACAAAAACACACACAAGAGTCGTGTCTAAAACCGATGATAAAGAGATTCTTTTGTACACTAAGATTACTTTAAACGACTTAAAGTTCGTCGGTGTGCACATACTTTCGACGGGTTCAACCTATAAACACCTTACGACTAAAAAGTATGTATAGTTGTAAACCATTAATAGTAGTCTTGATAAGTACGTTCAAATTTTCACCTTTATTTTAATTCTCTCGAAGTTGTCCCTGGAGTCTACCGGATTACCCATTCGGAACCTCCATTAGTCAGGAAAGTCCCCCTGGATACACTCATCCGTCAGAAGGATTGAGGCAAAGAGGACCTTTAGAACTGTCTTTGTGGACTATAAAGAAGAAATTTGGTGTGTGACCCGCCTGATCCTTGCTGTTCGTTTAATGTTATTCGTACGGAGTTTTAAGAGTATTCGACCACAAACAGTATTTAAACATTCAAAGGGTTCCGAAAGAGGAAGGACAAAACAAAAAAGTAAGTAGAGAGAGTTTCCGAGTCGTATATCCAAAATTTACTCACATGGGACCATCGAATTGACCATTTCTTAGGTGGACTTTACGTCCTGTGGGACCAAGTCAAGGACCCGACTCTTCTAGGAGACCTGTTCCTTGTCCGATAGGTGAGGTCATAAGAACCCGAAGGGACCACTGAGTCGATCATTTCTTAGGTGGACGTTACGCCCTCTGGAGCCAAACTAAGGACCTAACCCTTCTAGGGGACCTCTGCCTTTGTCGATGGGTGGGGTCATAAGACCGGTCCTCTTAAGGTACCTGACATATCAAGTACGCCAACTTTTCTCAGTCTGTACTGACTTGTTCAAAGTGAAAGTGGTGACCACTTTACGTAACCAATAACTAGAAATATTGTTTCGTGGGGGGTTTAGATCGACGAGATTTCTTACTTTTGAATAAAAGACATGTAAAGACACCCCGTCCTTAGACATTCACATAATAGATGTACCAAATACTGTATCCTAGACAGTCCTCCGGAGTCAGTCCACAACCGTCCCGGACGTCGGAGAGTCCCAAGTTGAGATTCTCCTGGGTTGAGGTCCTAACGTACAGACCGACAACCACTAGGGGTCGAGGAACAGGTGTCCCGACGGAGAGGTATCATCGACTGAAGAGGGTCTCCCTTTACTAGGACTTCCCTCCTCTCCCTCTTGGACTCTCCCTTCAGTTCCAGACGAATATTGGGTTCGTACCTTCACTACAAGGTAGGACCGATCAAAAGACAAGTAATTTTCGTTCAGTCACTGACGTCGGTTGTGACTTCCATTTCCCTTGCGTGTTTCTACACCTATACTTTGCCAGTCCCGGTAACCTGTGGTAGAGCATCGGTTGGCGTGTGTCTATCGTCGTGGCTTAGTTGCGTATTCTTAGACTCGTTTGAGACCCTCTATCGCCTCCTGTCCCCTCGAACCGCATGACGTCAGGTACCCCAGTGTTTCTCACCCTGTGTTGCGTCACTGACGTCTTGTCGTTATTCTTGTTGTATATGTGGGACTCACACGGTATAAGGGAACTTGACGTCTACTCCTTTGGCTAGAAGTCCTAAAATTTAACAGGTTTAGGTGTCCAGAATGTCTACCTCGTTTTTACTTACATTTTAAAACGTTTTCTGTATAGACCGTTTTGTGACAATAGGTTTATATTCTTCTAACACATTTTGAGTTACGATTTTTTTATAATCTTTCACCTGGTCTTTGGAATTGTCTATGTGAACCTCCCATAATAGTGTCTTTTGACTAGACATCAACACCTTACACTTTATGGAATTGTCTTGAAAACAATTTTTAAAATCCGACTCGTCTTCATCCTTACGGAGACTGAAAGAAAGTTTCAGGATTCTGAAGGTCTATGTGAAAATTCGTAATTTATATATTGTACAACAACAACAAATCAACGATTCAACCCGGACTGAGAAAACACTGGGGTACCTGACGGTCCAAGGAGAGAGGTACCTTAGAGGGTCCGTTCTTATGACCTCACCCAACGGTAAAGAAAGAGGTCCCCTAGAAGGGTTGGGTCCCTAGTTTGGGTGCAGAGGACGTAACGTCCGTCTAAGAACTGGTGACTCGGTGGTCCCTTTGGGTTTTGTTTCTTTACCTTTTAAACACTTTTTATATCTTTTACTAAGAGTCACGACAGTCAATTAAGTCAAGTCAGCGAGTCAGCACAGGTTGAGAAACGGTGGGGTACTTAGCGTCGTGTGATCCGGAGGGACAGGTAGTGGTTGAGGACCTCAAGTGAGTCTGAGTATAGGTAGCTCAGTCACTACGGTAGGTCGGTGGAGTAGGAGAAAGCAGGAGAAGAGGAGGACGGGGGTCAGGGAGGGTCGTAGTCTCAGAAAAGGTTAATCAGTTGAGAAACATACTCCACCGGTTTCATGACCTCAAAGTCGAAGTCGTAGTAAGAAAGGTTTCTTTAGGGTCCCAACTAGAGGAAGTCTTACCTGACCAACCTAGAGGAACGTCAGGTTCCCTGAGAGTTCTCAGAAGAGGTTGTGGTGTCAAGTTTTCGTAGTTAAGAAGCCGTGAGTCGGAAGAAGTGTCAGGTTGAGAGTGTAGGTATGTACTGGTGACCTTTTTGGTATCGGAACTGATCTGCCTGGAATCAGTCGTTTCATTACAGAGACGAAAACTTATACGACAGATCCAACCAGTATTGAAAAGAAGGTTCCTCATTCGCAGAAAATTAAAGTACCGACGTTAGTGGTAGACGTCACTAAAACCTCGGGGGGTTTTCTTTCAGACTGTGACAAAGGTGACAAAGGGGTAGATAAAGGGTACTTCACTACCCTGGTCTACGGTACTAGAAGCAAAAGACTTACAACTCCAAATTCGGTTGAAAAAGTGAGAGGTGAAAGTCAAAGTAGTTCTCCGAAAAATCAAGGAGAAGTGAAAGACGGTATTCCCACCACAGTAGACGTATAGACTCCAATAACTATAAAGAGGGCCGTTAGAACTAAGGTCGAACACAAAGAAGGTCAGGTCGTAAAGAGTACTACATGAGACGTATATTCTACTAGTGTTTAATTACGACTACAGTTTTATTTAGTGATGGTGAAATGTTATATTAAAACATCGTATACAGATCCAAGTATATCACAAATATTCAAAACTAGCAGATTTGGGTAACCCCTTACACAAATTTATTTTAGAAAACTCTTTAATTCTCCTTTTTGATATATACAGTTTACAAGTAAAAACACGCACGCACACACACACACACACACACACAGGTTGAGAAACGCTGGGGTACCTGACATCGGGTGGTCCGAGGAGACAGGTACCCTAAGAGGTCCCTTCTTCTGATCTCACACAACGGTATGGGAGGACGTCTCCTAGAAGGACTGGGTCCCTAACTTGGACTCAGAGGACGTAACCGTCCATCTAAGAAATGGTAACTCGGTGGACCCTTCGGGGGTAGTGGGAATGTTCTTTTGTCCTTGAGTACACATCGAAAACACAATACTCTGACTACAATTGAGACGAAAAGGTCTTAAGTTAGGAGGGGCGGGGGAGACGGTGGCGGGAGAAACTTTTTGTCTCATACAGACTTAGAGATTGGAAGGTACTTGAAAAATTAAAGGATTTCGAAAATGTTCTAATGTCTAACGTAAAACTGTCAGTGAGAAGGTGTCCGAAAGATAAAAGACCCTTCCCTAATAAGATCCGTACTTAAATGATATACACCGATATCTAAGGAGGTAGGAAGAGAAAGTAAATTTAAAGAATAGGAAAAAAAAAAAGACTAAAAGTTCATAGAAAAAGTCATAGACATTCGTTTTACAATGAACAATTCAGAAGGGAAAAGAGACGGTAGACTATTGTAACATAGTAATGAGGGTCGATCAATGGAGATGAAGGTAGAAGGACAAGGTTTATATCGAACTTTCCGGGAAACCCAAAGGAAACCGGAGTTGGAAGGACTAAGGTAACAACAGTCAGATACCGGAGACTGTAAGATGGCAGTGACCAAAACGTGGGGAGACAAAGTAACAACCACACGTATGAAAATTTTACGTCTAAAGAATATTTCACTACAAGTGTCCATACAACTCAAACAAGTTATAGAGAGATCAATTAATAGGGGTCTAGTAAGGGGATTTCCCTCGAAGGACTATAAACACTGGAAAAAGGTTTTTATTTTAAAGTCCGTCTCTATAGTGTAGACTAACGATTTCAAAAACCTTCTTTTAGGCCATCTCTTTCTTCTTTTACCCTTTAAACTAATAAAAATTAAGTTTTGTCAAAGGAATTTCTGTACGGTCACTCGTCATGTTTTTATACAGAAAGCAACATATTGTTGTTAGTGACTTTCTTCTTTCTGAAACACCCGAATCAAAGAGGCTCTGTACACCCTTAGAAGGGTCTAGTCCCCACCTTTGGACACAGAGGACGTGACCGTCTACCTGAGAAGTGGTGATTCGGTGGTCCCTATAGGTAATGGCTGATAAGAAAATAATTAGACCCTGTGTCGAGACGTGTCTACGTGTCTATCCACTAACAGTCCCTTAGTACTGTGATGTTTTAAGATACTAGAAAAAGTCCAGTGAATAAAGACTAACGTAACCGTTCACCTAACGGAAGACTGAGGATTGATCAAAAGAGTACGTCCCTCTTGACAAATAAAACTCCTACGAACAGTTGAAGAGGAGTTCGTACACAGGTGTTTAGTCAAACTAATTTTCGTTTTATTACTATGTCACTGATAAAACAAATCTTTATAAACCATAAGATTTGTTTATTTTATTTCGAAACTAATAACCCTTACAGGTAACAGAGTCCGATAAGTTTCTCGTCATCTACTTATTAAAAAAAAGACACACGGAGGTTGTAGAAACAGAAGGAAGTTATTCTCGAGTCAAATTTTGTTATCTGAAGAGACACATATTGTTTAAATAAGACTACAATTACAAATCTCTCGAATAAGGATGTAAAAGGGAATAGGGTTGTAAAAGACAAAGATTATATTTGAGTTATTGTGTACATCATTACACGAAAAGACTTATAACCTCCTAAAGTTACTATGTAAACTAGTAGGATATCCTGTGACTTAAACAGTATCGTAGGTTTTAAAGTTACAGTGTACTTAAGTTGTATTTTGGAATTCGTCTTAAATCACCCAATTACGATACAAAAGATTACCTTTGTGTCATTGAGTACTTTATTAAAGGTTGGGAGGCGGTTCTAAGGTTGGATTTAATTTAAAGAAACTACTAGTCTATATCGTAAGGGGAGGAAAATTCGAGTACCTTTCCTCCACTCATAGACCCAATGTGACATAATGATTGAGTCTCTCGTAACTCCACAAATACACTTTCATTTTCAGTCACCTGGAGTATCCGTGTCTCTGTTGTGTGTATGCGTTCATATGTATAACTTATGTGTGTATGTAGATACCCAGCAATATCTCGACACTAAACAACAACAAATCATCGATTCAGTACAGGATGAGAAACACTGGGGTACCTGACATCGGGTGGTCCGAGGAGACAGGTACCCTGTAAGGTCCGTTCTTATGACCTCACCCAACACTAAAGGAAGAGGTCCCCAGAAGGGTTGGGTCCCTAGCTTGGACTCAGGGGACGTAACCGTCCGCCTAAGAAATGGTGACTTAGTGGACCCATCGAGGATATCGATATATATATATATATATATATATGTGTGTATATATATATAAATATCGATATAATATTTTTATATTTATAAAAATATATAATATGAATATTAATATTTCTTATTTATAAAATATATATGAGATAACCTCGTATCAACAAAACGTTACAACCCAATCTAAGACGACACGTCGTTTCACTTAGCTGGTACACATACGTGTATACGGGAGAAAAAACCTAAAGGAAGGGTAGACCTAGCGGTGTCTTGTAACTCGTCTCAATTCGTTGACTCCTCGTTAGTAGAGAGTCTTGTACACTCGGAGGACTCTTGTGATTGTCCGTCACGATAACCCCACCAGGTACCTTCTTTCCGTATTTATAACAACCCAGAAACAGTTTAATAATGGACCGACAATCCATAGTACCCGAAGGGACCACCAAGTCTTCCATTTCATTTCACAGACGAACGTTACGCCCTCTGAGTCCAAACTAGGACCCCAGCCCTTCTAGGGGACCTCTTCCTTTACCGTTGGATGAGGTCATTGAGAACGGACCTTTTAAGGTGACTATCTTCTCGGACCACCCGATGTCAAGTACCCCAGCGTTTCTCAACCTGGACTGACTCGTTGAAGTGAAAGGAAAAGAAAAATCCACAGTAACTTTTCGTAAGTTCTTGGTGGAGGAAAGAGGGTATTGGGATTCCTCCATTCTCTTCCCTCCCTCCTCGTAGTGCGGACAATTTCCTTCGTTCTCTAGCTTCTCCTCTCCCTCTCCTTTGACTCCAGTAGGGGTGGAGGGGCCACCCCCCGAATGCCTTCCAGTGACTCCCTTCTTTCCGATTACTCTGGCGACTTTATGTCTCTCTTTTTCGCGTTAGCCTCTGTTCCTCACTTGGGGAAGGGAGTGATTCGAATCATGTGTAGTTTATTGGAAAGACAATAACACAACTTACTAGACAAATACCAGAGTAACCGTTGTTCGACCGGAGTGTTACTTAGTAGTCAGACTGAGTGCCTCCACTAGGGGTTTCACTCCGTTGGTAACGAAGATCCATTACCTAAAAGGATATTGTAAAGAATTAAGGAAATTCCGAGGATTGGAGATTTCGACCGAAGTACAGAGTACTACGTCTAGACTGTTACGGAGCCAAAACACAACGAAGTAGTTTACAGATGATAATTAAAAATCAGTAAGAAAACCAAACTCCGTACCTCTCAAGAATTTATCTACGTATGATAAAAAAAAAAAAAAAAAAACTCCCCGACGGGACACAGAAGGAACGTCGAGTGACCGAGAACTCAAGTTGCCGAATCATCAATACCGAATCAACGGGACGTCGTATACCCTAGAATCAAGGGTCTGCTCCTTTGTTTGGGTGCAGGGGACGTAACCTTCCGCCTAAGAGTCGGTAACCTGGTGGTCCCTTTAGGGATCTACGTATGGTATGATTATCTTGACCAACTCAAGATAAGTCAGAAAAATCCCCACTCTCCTGTGACAGGTTTGAACTGTTCGTTAAATAGTACTGAATCAAATCGTCTAGATTCCACGTTCTATTAACTGGTTCAGATTGACTCAAGTCAAGTCAGCGAGTCGGCACAGGTTGAGAAACACTGGGGTACCTGACGTCGTACGGTCCGAAGGGACAAGTAGTGGTTGAAAACCTCGAACGAGTTTGAGTACAGGTAACTCAGTCACTACGGTAGGTTGACTCATCCACTCGAATTGTCGTTCTTCCCACCGGTCATTGTCCCATCCAAAGTGACACCTCGGACTACGAAACGGGTCCTCTGGGTTGGGCTCACACGGTGGTGGATGTCCCCCAACCCCCGTCGGTTGGTTTTCGTACACTTCAGAGGTACTTGGTTCAAATGTATCTTAACCTTCCTCGTATTCTGTGGAGACGAGACCGAGGTGTCTAAAATCTACTTTTATTACTTCCGACTTTCTATATTACAGAACGAATACCAGTGAGTCCAACTATTCCAGTCTTGGTCTTGAAGAAACAGGACTGGGAGACAGGTCTAAAGAGATATGTCACGGAGTGACGGAAGGAAGAGAGACACTCCTACGGGTCACTAGATTTATAATCAGACACCTAGAGTTTTTGTAACAAACCACTGACACTCGTTATTGGTACCATAAAAAAAATTTGATATTAGTATTCATGATAAAAGGAGAAACCAGTTTTAAGTCTCTGACTGTCTCTTAACGTGTCACCAGAAAAAAAAAAAAATTAGTCAAAAACCGCTGTGGGGAATCGAACACCCTAGAATCAAGGGACTGGTCCCTAACTTGGGAAACGTGACCTTCTGTCTCAGAATGAGTGACCTGGTGGTCCCTTCAGGGTCAGAACCCAAAGAAATATAGAGATTAGTTGAATTTAGTAGAATCTTGAGTCTCACTGGGTGTATCCCCTTTCCTCGACACCTTTCAAGTGGAGATCTCAGTCAAACCATCTACTTCTAATCTAACTTGAACTCGAATCAAGTAAGAGTACTTGATCAAAAAGACGAACTTGTCCACGAAACTAAGAAAAAACCCCCTTACCCCGCAATAACCCCACCGACTTCTCGACTGACCGAGTACAATAGATTCCACGGATTTTTATAATAAAGGAAACTTGTTCTCTTTTTTTTTTTCTTACTACACTTCATGTCTAGGAAATAAGAACGTAAAGGATAGTGACCGTGCTTTCGGTCATTAGTGATGGGTATCCCGTATATAAGGCATTACATTCTACGACAGTAAATTTGGGTTTATCGACCCGAGAGTAAAGGACCTCTAGAATGTCTCAGACAGACACTCTTAACAACTCTTTGTTCTCCAGGAGAACTTGGAACAGTGAAACATCCCACGATTCTTACGGAAGAACATTGAAATGTCGAACCATAACGATATCGATAGTACTGTCGACGCTCTTTTTGATCTTTTTACTCTTTTGTTCATGGACAAGAACTGATATATTTTAAAAAAATTTAATATCTTCACTATTCAATTAACATCCCTTCTTTTGTGGTGATTGTCCCCGGAAGTCACTAATTTCATCCATGTCTCATTAAAGTTCATTGTACTCCGTCCTTCTTTGTTACTGGTTTACGTGTCTAGAAGAGTTGAGTTGAGTAAAGACCACTTTTAACCTCATCTTTAAATTCAGACTTCTTACACATTCACTTAACAAGGTTTTGTTTGAATAATAGTCTAAACTTTTACTTTATATAAAGTATCTACTCTCTCTTAAGTCTATCGAGAGAAGGGATGATCTTTTGATTTCGTTAAAGTCGTGTCTCCTTTGTTGTTTTTAATGACTTAACGATTCGTTGTCTCTAGGACAAATGTACGTTTATAGCCATCATTATTGTTTTTTCTTTGTCGCGTACTTATTGTGTCCTTTATACTAGACTTTTGTTTTTACGGATATTATTTTATAAACCGGAAACAAAACCTGGTCAAACTAAAAGGTGTTCAGTTGTCGATAAATAAAACTGTGATACACTTAATCAAACGGGGTTTCGATTGGACGACAAGTCGTTAAACAGATTTACAGATTTTTACTTCAAATAGAACTGTTTCTGTTTCTGGTTTTTCCATAAAAACATAGTCGAATAGAAATGTTTCCTGGAATTGTTCTTCCGGTTCAAACACCACAGGTCTGCAAGGAATAAACGAGGAGTTTAGATTCCTTGTAACCTCCTAATTTATAAATGTGACACTACAACCAGGAATATGATATAACAAAATAAGAAAAATCCTATCTGAAAAATGGAAGGTCCCCTTAAATGTCTTCGATTCATTAAATAGGATTTAATTAAATATATAATTAAAGTCTTATCTACATGAGAATTAGATTCTGTAGGTGACTCCTGAGATCATAAATCTTCCGACAACGATGACTATTTTTTGTAATGTTTTTGTAAATACGTAGTATTGCAGGTAAGTACATAGTCACACTTTGGAACTCCAATCGACCAAGATTGATTTAAGTGTGGACGTAAAAAAATAGAAATTGTCATGAAACCAAGAGGTGG
Source organism: Capra ibex (assembly GCA_006410555.1). NCBI lineage: Eukaryota > Metazoa > Chordata > Mammalia > Artiodactyla > Bovidae > Capra > Capra ibex. Next base: position 4,494,052 of record SJYO01050144.1, on the reverse strand, counting down.
GTGGCGAAGAACTACCTTTTTTTTCTGTTGGAGATTTTTTAATAGATTAGATAATATAACGGTGTGAAAGGTTTATTGACTATATACTATCAAATAACCGATCTAGTAGTCTAAGAACTGACTGGACCATGTGACTTACGTGAGACAGAGTAAGTATCTATCTAAGTATATGAGTCGTTGATGGATGACTGGTGGATGATACACGTGTATTGCACACTCCTCAACGAACGGGTACTACCATCCTAAAATAGCCCTCCTGTCTATTCGTTTATTATTAATTTGTACTTACTCACGAACACTGTTCCATGTCGTCTTTGTATGTAATTTGTAGAGTCTTTCTTTCTCAATGTATTCGGTTCTACCGTTCCTACTCAACCTCACAAGTTCGTTTGCCGTGTCCTCGACTATCTCCTTCTCACCGGTTATAAGATGTCCGTTCAAATTTACCACACACGTTTCAGGTTTCTTTCTCTCTCGTACTGTTTTAACTCGTTGTCTCTCTGCCATTCGTACCGATCTCGAATCTCGTCCCACACCCCTCACCTCCGTCTGGTCCAATAACTTACGAAATATTCAGTGAAGAAACTTTTATCGTAATCTACGAGGAGATTCAAAGTTGGTATGAATCAAAAATACAAGTTTATTTTCCGTAAACAACTAAGTGTCTAGGTCTCCATCTTGTTAACATCGATCTAACTTCCTCTGTATGTCAACTGGGAACTTATTATACACAAACTTGACGTGCACAAGTGAATAAGTTCCAAAACCCCTCTCTCAAAACAAACAAAGTCATCATTTATGACTTCACGAGATGTTCGGTACCAACCAACTTAGACACATACACCTTGGTATCCGTATCCCCTTGGTACCAATGTTCCTTAAGTCGTGTTCCTTCCGACTGATATTCAATGTGTCCTAAAAGTTGTCGACTTCCAACCCGCGGGGATTGAGAATGTAGGCCTCTTCCGCTACCATGGGGTGACCACATGAACGGACCTTTTAGGGTACTTGCCTCCTCGGACCACCCGACGTCAGGTACCCCAGCGATTCTCAACCTGTACTGACTCGCTGAAGTGAAAGTGAAAAGCGAAAGTATTTAACGTCTTCCTTTCCCGTCGGACGAGGTCACAAGAACGGACCTCTTAGGGTCCCTGCCCCCTCGGACCACCCGACGGCAGATACCCCAGCGTGTCTCAGCCTGTGTGACTTCGTCGAATCGCCGTCATCGTCGTTGTTGAGAATGTAACAAGTTCCCAGTTAACATATTTATGAAATAACATATACGAACTAATAAAATTTCTGAGAACGATCACTCGATAAAAAATTTTTCAAAAATAATTTAAACAATGTTGTGACAAAGACAAAAAAATACAAAACAAAAAGACCGGAACTCCGTGCACCCTAGAATCGACAGACTGATCCCTAGTTTGAACATGAGGGATTTAACCTTCCACTCCAGAATTTGTGACCCGACGGTTTCTCTTTCACTTTCGCCTTTAGTGTGTCAGCACAGGCCGAGAAACGTCGAGGTGCCTGACGTTGTGTGGTCCGAAGGGACAGGTAGTGGTTGAGGACCTCGAACGAGTTTGAGTACAGGTAGCTCAGCCACTACGGTAGGTTGGTCGAGTAGGAGACAACAGGGGAAGAGGAGGACGGAAGTTAGAAAGGGTCGTAGTCCCAGAAAAGGTTACTCAGTTAAGAAGCGTCGTTCACCGGTTTCATAACCTCAAAGTCAAAGTCGTAGTCAGGAAGGGAGGAGTATAGGAGGAACATCTTTAGTGTTAGGAAACCAAAAATTGAATCTAAGCGGAAAAATTTTCTGGATACTGTCACTTCCTTTTTTTCTGGGTTAAGTGTAGGACCGTGAAAGAAATCTATACTAAAACGGTTAAAATCTGAGAGAGAATGACGAGTAGATACAACTTACCTGTGGAAATAAGTGAACAACCGTATCAGAGAACAAACGAAAAAAAATTCTTATTTTTTTGCCCATAAATTAAACATTAATCTCAAGTACTGACTATTGAAAATCAATCCAGAACCAAAGACCTCTTAGTCATATTAGACCACGAAAAATTTTTTTTTAATATTAAAGACTGAAATAAGGAGGTAAGTCTCATGACAATAAAATATTTAAAAATAAAATTAACCTCCGATTAATGAAATGTTATAACACCACCAAAAACGGTCTACCCAGTATAAAAGTCGTTGTCAAAGACTTTTCGTTCCCACCCTTAATTCGAAAACGAAAAATTTGAAATAAAAAAATTCTGTAAAATATGCACTTTGTAACAAAAATACGAGAGTCTACACAATCCAATCACTAATATTTTACAATCGGATTTTTAGTTAAAATGACTTTTAGAATTCCCGGAACAAGATTACGGAAAATCGGAGGTCGTCATGACAAATCTTTAGACTTCTAGTAAACACTAAGAGTCTAACTAACACCAAGAAAAAAGAAGTGCACAAAAGAAAGAACCATTCTAAAATCTTGAAGAGGTATAGGGATCATATGACTTTAAAGTATTCTTGTATGTAACCAAACCTAAAAAACTTTTATTAAATGACCCACAAATTACAGTGGAAAATTAGTTCCCTGTTTACAAGAGCTCAATATCCTTTCTTCAAAACATCTTAAAGAAACTATCAAATAAGTAAATAGGGACTTTTACGATAACCAAGAATTATCCTATGACACTTGACTATGAGGTCAAAAAAAAAAGTAGAAAGGATAAAGTAAAAGGATCATTACTTAAACGGATTATCACGCTAGAGTTTGAGTATATATTGTTAAAAATATAAAAAATAAAAACAAAAAATACAACTTAAAAGTTCTTAAGAAAGAATAAGAGTCTATCAAGAACAAAATAGTATAAGATAAAAACAAAGTATCCACGGTCCTTTTAAAAGAGTCCGATCTAAAAACCGAACTCAAAGTCTCGTAAATATAAAATCACACATATCCCCGTCTGTCTCTTATTTGTTTTATGTATTTTTATAAGTTTTATACTCTTGTATATAGATCCGTGATCGAAATATATAATATGATCATATTATCAATATGATAATATATATTATACTATATTATATATAATGACATATAATAAGCACCCCCCCTTCCCCTTCGGACCTCACGACGTCAGGGACCCCAGCCCTTGTCATCCCCTGTACTGGACCTCTGACTTATGGTGTTGTTCATATCATCACTTCTCACGATATTTTAATCACTCTATTCCACTACTCTACTTTTTAACCGTAGGTAATATTGTTGCTCCTCAAGGTAGTTGGGTATGGACCCACTTTCAACACTTTTAATAAAATTTTTATGGTAAATAAATTCTGGATACTACAAACGGGATTTTCTTTTCTTTAAAGTCTTTTACATACTTGTAAGACATTCTTTCCGTTCTGACAAAAGAGAAAAGTTTACAATAAGATACAACCCCGTATCAACTGATTGTTACAACAATCAAAATTCGCATGGTCCATGCCGTTTCACTAAGTCAATATGTATGTGTACATAGAAAAAAATCTAAGAGTAAACCTTGGTCCTACGAGGAAGAGAGGGTGGTAGGACGAACCACTCCACCTCTAACGTGATGTCTTAAGACGTCGGTTCTTATGTCTGAAGGAAGAACTGGGTTGAGGGTCGGTCTCCCGAAATACGGGTCTCGTCATCCTGAAACCTTAAAGAGTGGGACTATAAGTACCGGACGACGACTCCGAGACCCGACCCACTCACACCAACTCTCCGAGTCCGAGGGAAGATAGGTTAAGGATTAATGCTGTTCTTCCGAAATGTTGCGTACTGTATGACTAGTAGGACCCCGGGGTAATCAGGAAGGGGACTAAAGACTCCGTCACTTAAGTACGGTCCTCTCCGTTAGACTCTTCTGGAGTCCGACGCCGGAAAAGGAGGTGACTAACAAGTAAAGGATCTCTTTGAAAGGACGTCTCTTCTGACGGCTAAAAGGTGAGGGGCGGGGGGAGGCGGGGGTAGGGCGAGATCTCGGGACCTCCTTCGTCTAGTATTTTCTATCGAGAACTAGAAAGAGGTTTCCTTGACTAAAGTAAACGTTTTCTTCTATTTTGTCAAATTAGGATTTCCGTGAGTCGATGACACCACCACACGACTTTCCGTTAACCTTCCTCTATGGACATAGACGGGGACTACTTTTATGTCGGGTCAGACATCCGACCGATCAAGCGTCATCTCTTTGACCCTTATTTTGTCGAACCTCCTCGGGAGAACCGGGACCTTGTTTATAGTTTGTGACTGGAGTCTTTGTTAAGAAGGGCTTCTCGGTGCGAATCTAACCCAATTAAATATCTGTTTATACATGAGGGCTTTCAACAACTTCTCTTACTTTGGTAGTTAACCGTTTATCACTTCAAACTGTCGTCCCACACCAGTCCCTTTCTCAAATTCTCTCAGAAGGGTCATGGTGCCGGTAGGGTCCCACTGACACCCGTATAGGTGTTGACATGGAGGGACTCTTTGTTTAGTCTCGGGAGCGTGATACCCCTACTTCTTATTGAAATAATACGCACATATATTACATGAGAATCCGGATGTCGTATATCTTAACATTGTATACACACTACAAAAACGTTCATTATTATGTTTCTTTCGTCTATATTTGTTTCAAAATTACTTGCTTCCTTTGTCACTGTCTACCATTTGATTATCGTTATAAAAAACATGAAACATTGTAAATGTATATAAAAATTTAAATGTTAATATATAAATCTTATATATTATACAATAATATATCTTGTATTGTTTTCCCTCCTTCTCCTTCATCTCTATATATCCTACTTATTCGGTTGTATAGTGATCTTAATTCGACTATATTTCCACGTCCACTAATAGTATTAAATTATTATTTGAACTCTCGCTGGTGATTCTTTTGGGTTTTATACAACTTTTGTAATAATTACCTGAATTTTAGGATACGACCTTTTATAAGTGACTTGTGTTTCGTCCTCTAGTCTTTATACTTTGTTTTTTCCGTGCGTTGTAAATCTTTTGTTTTTCATTTACTGTTCGAGTTGACATAGTTATTATTGTCTTTATACTTACCTGTTAGGTTAGTCCTCCGTCTCTGACAATTTTACACTACTTTTTAATTAAGTTGAGATACAACAGAGGTTCTATGTGTGAAATCTAAGTTTCTGTGTCACTTAAATAACATTTTCCTATCTTTTTCTATATATTAAGTTTCTCGTTAGTGTCCTTTCGACTTCACAGGTATGACTACAGTCTGTTTATCTGAAATCTTACTTTTTATAGTGGTCTGATTATAAAATATTATTTTGTTACAGTTAAGTAGTCACTCTATACTGTTAATATTTATGTAGACATGAAATATTGTCTCGTGGTTTTATGTACTTCGTTTTGGTCTGTCTTTACTTTCCTTTGTACTTACTAAGTTCTTATTATCTTTGAAGTCATGAGGTGAAAGTTGTTATCCACCTTGTTTACCTGTTTTTCGTCGTTTACTTATCTTCTGAATTGTTGTGATGTCCGATTGACTTGGATAGTCTGTAGATGTCTTTTGTGATGGGTTGTTATTGTCTTACATGAAAAGGAATTCACTTACACCCAATAAGATGTCCTATCTAATATACTACGTAGTATTTGGATTGGAGTTATACAAAGTCCAGTCAAGTCAAACGAGTCAACACAGGTTGAGAAACTTGGGGTACCTGACGGGACAGGTAGTGGTTGAAGGACTCGAACGAGTTTGAGTACAGGTAACTTACCACTCGGTAGGTTGGTAGAGTAGGAAACAGTAGGGGAAGAAGATGGTGGAAGTCAGAAAGAGTCGTCGTTCCAGAAAAGGTTCGTCAGTCAAGAGACGTAGTCCACCGGTTTCATAAACTCAAAGTCGAAATTGTAGTCAAGAAGGTTACTTATAAGTCCTGACTGAAGGAAATCCTAACTGACCAACCTAGAGGAACGTCATGTTCTCTGAGAGTTCTCAGAAAAGGTTGTGGTGTCAAGTTTTCGTAGTTAAGAAGCCACGGGTCAAAAGAAATAACAGATTGAGAGTGTAAGTATGTACTGATGACCTTTTTGGTATCGAAACTCATTCACCTGGAAACAATCGTTTTATTACAGAGACGAAAAATTATACGACAGGTCAAACCAGTATCAAAAAGAAGGTTCCTCATTCGCAGAAAATTAAAGTACCGACGACAGTGGTAGACGTCACTAAAACCTCGGGTTCTTTTATTTCAGGCAGTGACAAAGGTAACAAAGGGGTAGATAAACGGTACTTCACTACTCTTTCCTACAGTACTAGAAACAAAAGACTTACAATTCGGTTGAAAAAGTGAGAGGAGAAAGTGAAAGTAGTTCTCCGAGAAATCAAGAAACGAAATACGGTATTCCCACCACAGTAGACGTATAGACTCCAATAACTATAAAGAGGGTCGTTAGAACTAAGGTCGAACACGAAGTAGGTCGGACCGTAAAGAGTACTACATGAATTGTATATTCAATGTATTTGTCCCACTGTTATATGTCGGAACTGTATGAGGAAAGGGATAAACCTTGGTCAGACAACAAGGTACAGGTCAAGATTGACAACGAAGAACTGGACGTATGTCTAAAGAGTCCTCCGTCCAGTCCACCAGACCATAAGGGTAGAAAAATTCTTAAAAGGTGTCAAACAACACTAGGTGTGACGGTTTCCGAAACCGTATCAGTCATTTCGTCTTTATCTATAAAAAGATCTTGAGAGAACGAAAAAACTACCTACGGTCACCTACAACCGTTAAACTAGAGACCAAGGGGACGGAAAAGATTTAGGTCGAACTTGTATACCACTTCAGCTACACATCTCAGAAGACAACACAACAACCTTCTCCCACAAACGATACTAGTCAGGGTTTGACCTTTTTGAGACAATCGGAAACTGGACGAAGCAAAACATGAGGTTCCGGTTTAAACGGACAATGAGGTTCATAGAGAACTGAAGAACGAAAACGTAAGGTCAGACAATATTACTTTTCCTGTAGAAAAAACCCAGAACATCCAGAAGTGTCTTGGCAAATCGAAGATGTCGTAATGACCAGCCCCGTATCTGAACCTAATGACACTAACTATAACTTACCAAACGGAACCTTTACTTGTATCTAGTAAGACAGCAAAAACTCTAACGTGGGTTCATGACATAAAACCTGAGAAAATAAACAGTCTGAGAAAACAATACTACCGATGAGGTAAAGAAGATTCACTAAGAACGGGTGTCATCATCTATATTACCAGTAGACTCAATTTAAATGGGTAAGGTCAGGTAAAATCAAGTGACTAAGGATTTTACAGCTACAAGTGCGAACGGTAAAGGACAAACTGGTAAAGGTTAAACGGAACTATGTACCTGGATTGTAAGGTTCACGGATACGTTATAACAAGAATTGTCGTAACCTGAAATGAAGGTAGTGGTCAGTGTAGGTGTTGACCCACGACAAAAACGAAACCGAGGCGTAGAAGTAAGAAAGACCTCAATAAAGAGTCGACTAGAGGTCATCGTATAACCCGTGGATGACCGGACCCCTCAAGTAGAAAGTCACAGGATATAAAAATGGAAAAGTACGACAAGAACCCCAAGAGTTACACCTTTTCCAGTCAAAAGTAAGGTTAGGGTTTCTTTCCGTTACGGTTTCTTACGAGTTTGATGGCGTGTTAACGTGAGTAGAGTGTACGATCATTTCATTACAAGTTTTAAGAGGTTCGGTCCGAAGTCGTTATGCACTTGACACTTAAAGGTCTACAAGTTCGACCAAAATCTTTTCCGTCTCCTTGGTTTCTAGTTTAATGGTTGTAGACGACCTAGTACCTTTTTCGTTCTCTCAAGGTCTTTTTGTAGATAAAGACGAAATAACTGATACGGTTTCGGAAACTGACACACCTAGTGTGATTTGACACGTTTTAAGACTTTCTCTACCCTTATAGTCTGGTGGATTGGACGGAGAACTCTTTAGACATACGTCCAGTTCTTCGTTGTTAATCTTGACCTGTACCTTCTTGTCTGACCAAGGTTTATCCTTTTCCTCATACAGTTCCGACATATAACAGTGGGACGAATAAATTGAATATACGTCTCATGTAGTACTCTTTGCGACCTGACCTTCTTTGTGTTCGACCTTAGTTCTAACGGTTCTCTTTATAGTTATTGGAGTCTATACGTCTACTGTGATGGGAATACCGTCTTTCACTTCTCCTTGATTTTTCGGAGAACTACTTTCACTTTCACCTCTCACTTTTTCAACCGAATTTGGAGTTGTAAATCTTTTGCTTCTAGTACCGTAGACCAGGGTAGTGAAGTACCCTTTATCTACCCCTTTGTCACCTTTGTCACAGTCTGAAATAAAAAAACCCGAGGTTTTAGTGACGTCTACCACTGACGTCAGTACTTTAATTTTCTGCGAATGAGGAACCTTCTTTTCAATACTGGTTGGATCTATCATATAAGTTAGTCTCTGTAATGACACGACTGATTCCAGGTAGATCAGTTCCGTTACCAAAAAGGACACCAGTACATACCTACACTCTCAACCTGACACTTCTTCCGACTCGAGGTTTCTTATCTACGAAAACTTGACACCACAACCTCTTCTGAGAACTCTCAGGGAACCTGACGTTCCTCTAGGTTGGTCAGGTAAGACTTCCTCTAGTCGGGACCCTAAAGAAACCTTCTTTACTACGATCATGAAACCGGTGGAGTACACTTCTCAACTGAGTAACCTTTTCTACAACTACGACCCTCCCTAACCCCCGTCCTCCTCTTCTCCTGTTGTCTCCTACTCTACCGACCTACCGTAGTGACTGAGCTACCTGCACTTAGACTCACTTGAGGTCCTCAACCACTACCTGTCCCTCCGGACCGCACGACGCTAAGTACCCCACCGTTTCTCAACCTGTGTTGACTCGCTGACTTGACTTGACTTGACTTGACACCAGGCACACTAGTCAAACCAATCAAAAGACTAACACCAAAAGTAAGTCAGACGGGAGACTACTTATTCCTATTCTCCGAATACCTTCGAAGGTCTACCCTCTTTGACTGGCTGCCCCTTTGACCCAGAACAAGACTACCCGGCCCGGTACGAGTCATTTGGAAATTAGGTTAAAAGACAACTACTCACCCCGAGCAAGGGAGGGACGACAAACTGGACTCCGGTTTGATACCACCTCCATTACTTCTATCACCACTGGAGGAGGTTTTCCAGGACACGCACGTGACGGCGTGAGTAACGGGGACTGGGACGTCGTCCGGTGAGAGCTGGGTGCGGAGGCGATCTCTGAGGACCTGTCAGCACCGTTCAGACCCAGTCAGAGAACACCCCAGTGACGAGGAAAGAGGACCCAGGACCACACGTGCTCTAAGACAAACACGGGACGTTCTCAGACAAAGGGGTCAGGATACATTCAAGACCATCGAGATACCATCCCTATTACAACTCGAGGAGGATCTCCCGAACACGGTATGGTCCAGACGACCTGGGTCTCAGGGACGGGGATGACGTCCGGTGACGACTGGGTATGGAAGTGTCCTCTGTGAGTCTGTGTCAAGACCGAGTCAGAGACACCCCAGAGACCCAGGACCACGTATGTTCTAAACAAACTCACAGAGACCGTCGATTCCCTAAACTAAGATTTGTACTAAAACGGGGAGGATAATAGAACGACCCCGAGGAGGAAACGGGAACCTGTACTCAATAGAAAAAAAAACCCACCCTAGGTTGTAAGAGGTCAGTTACTAACAAGTCGTCGGTCAACATCAAAACCTCAAGAGAGTCCTCTTCTACTCGTGTGTTCCTTTCGGAAGTTATACAAATTTTCTTATCTTTACTATGTGCAGAGACTGTTGTGGACTTACTTTAATATTTAGTTATCGTCCCCTTTTATACCCATCAGTGTTAGTGTACTTTTAACTTATTATATAAAGATTTATGAATTACCTATTTCTTTGTTAGTCTTCTCTTTAAATTTTTTATGAAACACTACTAGCCTTTATTTCTATATTACATGGTTTTGAATACCCTATGTCGATTTCGTCACGAATCCTTTTCCATAGTGATACTTTTGAAAATCATTCTTTTTTTCCAGAGTTTAGTTATTAGTCTTGAAGATGTACTCCTGAAGGAACCACCAGGTCACCGATTCTGAGACAAGAGGGTTACGTTCCTCGGACTCAAGCTAGGAACGGAGACCCTTTATCTAGAGTGTCCACCATTGATTCTCAAGAGTACGATGTTGATTCTGGGTCACGTCGGTTTAATTGTTTATAAATTTTTCCAATTTTTTTTTTTTTGAAGGTGTACTTAAGTGACCCGTGCCTTATTGTTTAATTTATATTTAGGTCTATTACTTCCTGTATCATTTCTAACCTAGTCTTAATTATCTTTTATTATCTTTGTCTAGTTGTTTTAGTTTTCTACTAAAAAAAATTTTCGAGATGTTTTAACAGTTTTGAAATAAGTTGACTGGTTCTCTTCTTTTGTCTCTTATTTTCTCTGAGTTTGACTTTATTTGTCTTTACTTTCTCCTGTATTGATGACCGGAATCTTTTTATTTACGATATTTCTTAAAATGTGATTATATATTCTACTTAATCTACTTCCTGTTTACGGATCTTACTGTCTTTGATGGTTTTGCCTGAGTCCTTCTTTGTCTGGTAGGATTATCTGGACGTTATTCGTTTCTGCGACCTCATAATCTTTGTTTTGTTGTTGCTTTGATGGATGTTTCTTTTTGGGACCTGGTCTATCGAAATGGTAACTCAAGATGGTTTGTAATTTTCTTATTAAAGTTAATAAGTGTTTGAGGAGGGTCTTTACATTTTCTTCCTTTCTAAAAGGTTGAGTAAGACAATGGAAGTACGGTTTTGGTCAGTTGCTGTGGTGTTCTTTTGTTGTCTTGTTATAGAGAATACTTATACTTCGTTGTTGTATTTGATTTATAAACGTTTGGTTTAGATCGTAGTATATTTTCCTTAATAAGTGGTACTAGTTCACCCTAAATAGAATCACTACATTCCAACTGTATTAGACGTTTTAGATAAGTCAATTATGTAGAATAATTATCTTATCTTTGTGGTCTTCAACGTACTAATAGAGTTATATACGTCTTTTTTCTTTGAGAACACTATTTACTGTTATTTGTTTAATTCTTATATTCCTTTGACGGAGTGGGACTATTTCTCGAAGAAACTTTTTATGTGTAGACTGCAACACGAATTACCACTTTGTAACCTGTCAAATAAAGATTCGAACCCTTTTTCTGTTCTTCCAAACGAAAGTGGTGGAGACAAGTTATAATATATCCCGAAGGGACCTCCTCCGTTACCGTGGGATGAGGTCATGAGAACGGACCTTTTAGGGTACCTACCTCCTCGGACCACCCGATGTCAGGTACTCCAGCGATTCTCAGCCTGTGCTGCCTCGCTGAAGTGAAAGTGAAAAGTGAGAGCACGTAACCTCTTCCTTTACCGTTGGGTGAGGTCACAAGAACGGACCTCTTAGGGTCCCTGCCCCCTCGGACCACCCGACTGCAGAGACCCCAGCGTGTCTCAGCCTGTGCTGACTGCGCTGAATCGTCGTCATCGTCGACCACCGAGTCTCCCATTCCGCAGATGGACTTTCCGCCCTCTGGAGCCAAGGTAGGGACCCAGTCCTTCTAGGGGACCTCTTCCTTTACCGTCGGGTGAGGTCATGAGAACGGACTTCTTAGTGGTGGAAACAATTTATAATATATCTTTCAAGATGGGTCTACTAATCCGTTCTTTTGATTTGGTCAGTTTAAACTTTTTTTTTTGATTTTGATCAACATAAGTACCTACCGAACTAACATATATATCTTTTAGGAATGTTTAGATGATTTTTGGTACTCTTGATTATTTACTGAAGTCGTTCCAACGTCCTATGTTCCGGTTATATGTTACACATTAAGAAAAAGTTATGTGAACGAAACTTGTTATTGGTTTCATTTTATTCAGTTAAGGTAATTGTTATCATAGTTTTCATTATCCTGTAAATTGATTTGTTCAACAACAAATCAGCGATACAGTATAGGCTGAGAAACACTGGAGCACCTGACATCGGACGGTCCAATGTGTTAGGGAGACCAGTACCCTAAGAGGTCCGTTCTTATGACCTCACCCAACGGTAAAGGAAAAGGTCCCCTAGAAGGGTTAGGTCCTTAACTCGGGTAGAGAACGTGACCGACCGTCCAAAAATGGTGACTCGATGTTCCCTTCGGGGGTTGATTTGTTCTCGTCTTGAGTATAAGACTTTTGTTATCATTTTTAACAAATTTCTTTAAATTTTATAGATTTACCTTTTGTAAAAGTGTCTAACTTTCTGAATTGTAATAATTTTACTATTAAGAGAAGTTTGACTCGATGTCTAAGTTATGACAAAGATTAGGTTCTGAATTAGGTTAGACTGAAGAAACATCTTTAACTGTTTTATTAATGTCTTAAGTATACTTTAACGTTTTCAACACCTTTTCGATCTTGTTCAGATTTTTTTCTCCTTCTTTTATTCTTCCGAGTATAAATACAAAGGACCAAAATGTTGAACGTGTCTCGTAGTCCTTAGTTCTGTCACACATGACCGTACTATATATAACGGGTGACTGAAAGTTGTTCCTACGGAGTTTGACAAACATGACTTATTTCAATTTGGGAGTAAGTCTGGTATATGTTTTTAATTGAGTTTTATTTTTTGAAGTTACATTCTCTTTCTTGATACTTTGAGAAGCTTCTTTCGTATGCCTATTTAGAAGTGTTGAAACCTAAACGTTTCCTAAATCTTCATATTGTAGTTTTCGTATTCTTCGTTTTCTTTTTTTAATTAATCTAGTTTCGTTTTGAACACGGAGTATCCCTTTTCTTTCACTTTTCTGTTGGGTGTCTCTCTCTCTTTTATACAGGTCTAGTCTGTAGACTAATCACCATAGATCTTATATATATTTAGAGATTTCTAAATTATTGTTTTTATGTTAGTTGGGTTAAAAAATTTTGGTCCCCATTTCTTAGACTTATCTGTAAAGAGGATTTTTCTATAAATTTACTGGTCATTCATGTACGTTATTCGTGGACGTTTCTTGAATTGTAATATTCAATAACCCTTTTACGTTTAGTTTTGGTGTTTGTCAATGGTGAAGTGTGGGTGATCCTACCGACCTTATTTTTACTTTGAACTTAAGTAATACGATACACTTTTTTTCGGTCAGTGTTTTCTGATGTAGAATGTACTAGAGTAAGAATTCTTTCAGGTCTTGTCTTTTTAGATATCTCTGTCTTTCATAATTATCTAAGTGTCAATGGATCCCGATTCCGATCCTCCGTGTCAATTGTTTTCACTATAAATTTCCCATGGCTCAAAGAAAAACTCCATTACATTGCAAGTTTTAACTGACATTAAAACCGATATGTATAAACACTTATACGATTTTTAATAAATTAACATAAAAAACTATCTTATCTAAAAGGAGTTCTTTAACTTTTATCTTGATGGTAAACTAGGTTGACCGATATATCAGTTTCCTTTATTTTAGTGTTATAGCCCTATAGACCTAAAGGATATAAGTAACATCGTAATAAGTTTTATCGGTTCCATGCCTTTGTCGGAACCCGAAGGGACCACCGAGTCTGTCATTTCTTAGACAGACGTTACGTCCTCTGGACCCAAGTTAGGGACCTAACCCTTCTAGGGGACCCCTCTTTTACCGTTGGGTGAGGTCACAAGGACGGACCTCTTAAGGTACCTGTCTCCTCGGACCACCCGATGTCAGGTATCCCAGTGTGTCTCAACCTATGCTGACTTTGTTAAATCGTCCATGCGTGTCTTTGTCGAAATCACAGACAGTTATTCACTTATTTATTTCTTTTACATTTTATACATAAATAAAGTAAAGTAGTGTATATGTACTTATAATAAATCGACATTTTTCTTTCCTTGGAACAGTAAACGTTGTTGTACCTACTTTACTAATATAATACGATTCATTTTAATCGACCTGTCTCTTGCTCTTTATGACATTTTAAAATAAATATACACTTTATATTTTCTCAACTCGAGTATCTTTGTCTCTCATCTTGTCAACAAGGGTCCCGACTACCCCCCCTTTTACCCCTCTCGAACCCGTTTCCTATGTGTGACAGCCTGTCTTCTACCTATTTAAGATCCTTTAACTAAACGCGACGTCACTAATATCAATTGTCAGGTCATAGATGAACTTTAAACGATTCTCTCAGTTAGAAGTTACGAGAGTAGCGTGATCCTCTTCTTTTTTTTTTCTTTGAGAATCTACTGTCTACACAATTAATTGAAATAACACCATTGGAAAAGTGTTTTATACGTATATAGTTCAGTAGTGTACATAATATATAGGACACGACACGAGTCAGTGAGTCAACACAGACTGAGACACTGGGGTAGCTGACATCGGGTCGTCCGAGGAGACAGGTACCCTAAGAAGTCACTTCTTATGACCTCACCCAATGGTACGGGAGGAGGTCCCCTAGAAGGTCTGGGTCCTTACCTTGGGTGACGTCCGTTCAAGAAATAGGTGACTCGGTGGACCCTTCGGTAATATGTGTTATAATCAAACAGTTAATATGGAATCATTTTGTCCCCCCCTATTTTCTTTTTTTTTTCTGTTTGGTTGAAAACTTTATTGTTGTTTTTTTCCTTTTCCAACGTTAGTTACACACCTTTTTCCTCACACCTTAAACTGGACTTTCAAGTCTATCATTTAGTTTTCTTAATTTCTTGAAGAGAGTGAGAGTCACACAGACAGACAGAGAGAAAAAAAGACCACCTTAATCCATAAACCTAAAGTGGTCAAAAAAAAAAAAAAAAAAAAAAACAAACAGACACAAAAAAGAGACGTCCATCTTGAGGGTTCGATACATCCTCCTTTACTTTTGATATCCCTTAAGGGGTTCCGTGTCGAGTTTCTATGAATGACCAGGGATATCTCAGTCTAGAGGTACATCGTGACACATAAAATTCCACTATCACCCACTATAAAACTTGAAACGTTGGTATTTTTAATATATCCTGACGTCTATACCCAGTCACCGATGTTGAAGGAGACCTTAAATTTATACAGTTTTCTGTAAACTAACATCTTCTCCACCTCATTCCCCCTCCATAATTCACTGAGTAAAACTGGTATGGGAACTGATGAAAGTTTATGTCCTCCTCTGACGTTTACAGTTTCTGTCGAGGTCTAATTTCTGACCGGTTTCTAAGATTTCTTTACCTCTACATTGGAGAGAGTGACTAATAGTTTCTCATTTGTACGTCTCGTGCCTGAAACCTCAGGTTCTCGACACACTGGAAAGGTTTCAATAAATGACGAGACTCGGAAACACTGTACTAACTCTTACCTCTTCAATTAAATAACTAACTTGTATAACAAAGCTAAGGGGTGTCCCGTCGATCTATCCAGGTTCATATTCTCACGACTCCTCAAGAAATGCCTCGCCTACTTTATAAAATACACACTACACACGTAACTTACTTAAAATGAAAGATGGAGACCAACGGATTAAATGGAGTCTTTAGTTTCACCTCAAAACCTTCAAAAAAGGAATGATTGTCAAAAAGATTTTGGGGGTAGGTACGAGCCGATGACTCTGGTTGTAAGAGAACGGGTAACATCCGAAAGATTCGAAGAGCCAGGGTCCCTCTGTAAGTTTGTTCATAGACTACCTCAATAAATAGGAAGACAAAGGGGTTACATGAAAATTATTATATTAAATAATAAATATGACTCATTTCTTCAAGATTTTGAACAAACGTACCCGACAACAAAGAAAAGGCCGAGAGGAGAGAGAGAGAAAAAAACAAAAGGTTAATACTGACTTCAGTCAAAGTTTCGTGTATTCAAGGTCACTAAAACGAAAAGCAGACGCTACAAAGATAAAGGAAATTTTGGTTACATTACTAAGTTTTTGGACGGTTTGGGTCGGGGCTCCTTATTTCTTTATCCTCCGTCAGAATTTACCCCCTCTTACCCGTAGGTCCTGGTGACTGAACCTCTCATGAAGGGGGTCCACACTGATATAATTTTGGTATAAAGTGAAATTATCCCTTCCTGAGCCCCCTTCCACCGGGGAGACTACGTCCCCTGAGGTAAATCCGATTATTTTCTGGTGAATCGGTACTCCCGAGCAATGTTAATTTAACAGAGGTTTGTCACCCAACGAGCCACTTGGAGGTCCCTTCTTGTCGACCTGGTGTATGTCACCCTCCTCGGCTCCAGACGAGACAGGGACCCTGGTGTCACGTAAAGTCGTCGGGAGCATTTAGAGTGGCGAGTCCTGTGCGACGAGTTACGGAAAATCCCGGAAAATGAGTCGGCTCCTGGGTATCGTTTCATAGATAGACGAGATTTAGGACCATATTGAATGGAAAGAGACAAGAGTACCACAGAGTAGGTTCATAACGAAGTTCTATAATCGGAACACTAAACTCCTAATGCAGAAGACGACGGACTTCACTAGAGATCTTATCTCTGATCAATAATAGACTATCAAATCGACTTGAACGGCAGTTCGGACTCGTGTCACCGCACCGAACATCTAAAAACAAAAATTTACATGTCAAACTATGCAAAACTGAATACACATGTAGGTACTACGATAGTGGTACTAGTTCTAACACTTTCCTAGGTGTTGGAGATTTTGAGTGATACTCAAACTGTAAAAAACAAACAAAACCCAGTGTCGGATGTCGTCCGTGTTGAAGTGACTGGTCCCTGACTTGGACACGGGGGACGTCACCTTCTGACGTCAGAATTGGTGACCTGATTGACTTTTCAAGTTCAAACTGAAAAAAAAAAAAAACTAAGGTGTGTCTCCACTCTAGTATGTTATAAAGAAAAAGACTCGGACTGAATAAAGTGAATCATATTACAAAGGTCTCAAGTAGGTACAAATCTGTCTATAGTTCTAAAGGAAGAAAAATTTTCCGACTTATTGTAAGGTATATATAAATATAATTAAAATAAATATATATACTTTTCTTACTAAAAAGTGTAAAAGAAATGGGTAATAAGAGAAATGAATACGACAAAGGTATAGAATCGATGATACTTATTACGAGACTTATTAAGTACTCTACAACTATGAAGAAATTCTGCGACTAAAGCAAAGGATACCTACATGTGGGTCATCACCTTAACTCCACAACCCAGGATACAATCAATATAAGAATTAAAAAATGTCTTTGAGGCATGACCAAACACACACACACACATTGTTACAAGTCAAGTCAAGTCAGCGAGTCAGCACAAGCTGAGACACTGGGGTACTTAGCGTCGTGCGGTCCGGAGGAACAGGTAGTGGTTGAGGGCCTCAAGTGAGTCTGAGTGTAGGTAGCTCCGTCACTACGGTAGGTCGGTAGAGTAGGAGACAGCAGGGGAAGAGGAGAACGAGGGTTATGTAGGGTCGTAGTCCCAGAAAAGGTTACTCAGTTGAGAAGCGTACTCCACCGGTTTCATAACCTCAAAGTCGGAGTCGTAGTCAGGAAGGTTGCTTGTGGGTCCTGACTAGAGGAGATCCTACCTGACCAACCTAGAGGAACGTCAGGTTCCCTGAGAGTTCTCAGAAGAGGTTGTGGTGTCAAGTTTTCGTAGTTAAGAAGTCGTGAGTCGAAAGAAATGGCAGGTTGAGAGTGTAGGTATGTACTGGTGACCTTTTTATAATCCTACCGATTATAACAGGGGGAATATAACAGAAATTCTAAAGAAAGGGAGATAGGAAAAGGAGACACAAGAAGTCTAATCTATTTACATTAAATAGGATCACTAGGAGACAAAAGAGGTAATGAACCATTTTTAGTGGGTCTTTGAACAAATAAGACCTATAGTATGATTAAAAAATCAAAAGTAGGATTCTATATTAAATTTTTTAACAAAACCCCATATCAACTAAATGTCACAACACGACTGTAATTTTTCTTTAAGATAAATAGATAAACAAAACCCGATACAACCCAGAAGTGACGACGCACCCTCGGAGAGAGATCAACGCCTCTGACTCCCGACGAGAGATCGGCGTCTCGAGTCTCAAGAACAACGTCACCGAAGAGGACGACACCTCGGGTCGCGTGTGTCTGATGTCAACTAATTGTTAGAACACAATCAAAGTCCACATCTCGTTTCACTAAGTACATGGGCACATATATAAGAAAAAGTTTAAGAAAAGGGTAAGCTCAACAAAGTATTGTAACTCGTCCCAAGGGACAGGATATGTAATCAAGGAACAATCAATAGGTAAAATGTATGCCTTCACACACGTACAGTTAGGACTACAACATAAAAAATTAATTTTTATAGGTAAATCAAAATAAAGAGGTCTACAAAACAGAAAAAATTTAAATAGTCACCGTAAAAAAAAATTAGAGTATTTCGTATGAACATGTGACTGAAATGTAGAACCAGACGAATAAGTTTATAGACAATGGAACCGTAACCGAAACTTATTATGAGAAACTCACCCAAAGTAAAAAGAATAAGAAATACACAACTCGTTAAACATCACATAGGACTGATAACACTTACAATATACCAACTTAGAGACCTAAAACTATAGATCAACTACAACAAGTCAACCATTCAGTACAGGCTGAGAAACGTTGGGGTACCTGACGTTGCAAGGTCCAAAGGGGTAGGAAGTGATAGAGGACATCAAACGAGTCTAAGTATGGGAAACTCAGTCATTGTGATAGATTGGTAGAGTAAGGGGAAGAGGAAAACGGAAGTCAGAAGGGATCGTAGTACCAGAAAAGGTTACTCAGTCGACAAACGTAGTCGACCTGTTTTATAACCACGAAGTCGAAGTCGTAGTCAGGAAGGTTAATTATAAGTCCCAACTAAAGGAAATCCTCACTGACCAAACTAGAGGGACGACAGATTGCCTGAGAGTTCTCAGAAGAGGTCGTGGTGTTAAATTTCCGTAACTAGGAAGTCGTAAGTCGGAAGAAACACCAGGTTGAGAGTGTAGGTATTGATGATAACTTTTTTGGTATCGAAACAAGTCTGCCTGGAAACAGTCGTTTCACTACAGAGACGAAAAATTATACGACAGATCCAAACAGTATCGAAAGGAAGGTTCCTCGTTCATAGAAAATTAATACTATCAATTAAAATTAATACTATCAATTGAAATTAATACTATACATGGAATGTACCTCTTCCTTTACCGTTGGGTGATGTCACAAGAACGGATTTCTTAGGACACCTGTCTCCTCGGACCACCCGATGACAGGTATGCCAACGTGTCTCAGTCTGTGCTGACTTCGTTGAATCGTACGTACGTACGTGACCTCTTCCTTTACCGTTGGATGAGGTCATAAGAACGGACTTCTTAGGGTTCCTGTCTCCTCGGACCACACGACGGCAGATACCCCAGCGTGTCTCAACCTGTGCTGAGTTCACTGAATCGTCGTCGTCGTACATGGAATGTTTAATTTTTTTAATAAATGGTTCGTTAATTGAAACACGTGGATCTGATATTTTAAACAGAGAACCATCAAGTATATCGTCCAGTCAATAAAATAGTATTTGACTTAACGAACGAAAAACGAGACATATATGTATGAATTTCGTATTTGATCTCGGAATCGTCTCAATTGTGTATCTTAAACCCTAAATAGAGTGAGAAAGAAAAGATATAGGGTATCACCGAGATCCATAGATATTGAAAGAAAAGAAAAAGAAGTCCCGTCTATTTATAGTTCAATAATTCAAAGATTCAAAGGATTATACAACACTTCTGAGATCAGTGAGGGTTGCAATGGTTATATTTAAATATGGTAAGACGAGATAAGAAAGTCCAAACCGAGGGAAAGTTTAAGACGGAACTCCATAAACCAAATACACAAAGGGGGGGGTCTAAATTCGATAATATTCGTTCCTCTATACAGACAAACTAGTATTATCTTCGTTTTATATATTGAACTAATAATTTGGAATGGATTCATAGAAACAGAAATCTTTCATATTAGTTAAATAAAAGTATTTACTATATAAACCTAAATAATAGTGTAATGAATCGTGAGATATAAAATTAAAAGATAAACAAAAGAAAATTATAAATAATATATAATATTTTAACTAATCAAGGTATAAAGAAAATCAGATTGGACAAAAAAGTCGGTAATAACCTAAAAATTTTAATGATAAAATTATAGATCTTGAAGATTAACGAAGAAACAGTTTGAAAGGTTCGAAGAAAAAATTAAAAGTATGATATAAGAACACGAAAAATCTGAAATTACGATTTTCGGAGGTTTGATGTAATTATTTCAAAACAAATAATAAACTACAATTTATTCTAAACAGGACGAAGAATTTTTTTATTTTTATGAAACACCACTCTCAAAAAGTCTATAAGGACATATTAACAAAATGTAACGAAGATTATCCTTCTTCACTTTCACCTCTCCACANGAAACAGTTTGAAAGTTCGAAGAAAAAATTAAAAGTATGATATAAGAACACGAAAAATCTGAAATTACGATTTTCGGAGGTTTGATGTAATTATTTCAAAACAAATAATAAACTACAATTTATTCTAAACAGGACGAAGAATTTTTTTATTTTTATGAAACACCACTCTCAAAAAGTCTATAAGGACATATTAACAAAATGTAACGAAGATTATCCTTCTTCACTTTCACCTCTCCACATTAGATAAACCGTGGTAGATAAACCTTAATTGTACCACCTTTTTTTATCCTCATTTATTTCCTACTAAGTCTTTTAAGTGACCCTCGATGATAGGTGGGATTTCTAAATCCTCTAGAATAAAATAAAAATTTAATTCAGGAAACAAAAAAAGAATGGTTTTTATATCTCAGAGAAACGAGACGATGAGTTTTTATATTTGTCGTCGTTGTCATGTTTGTTCAACGGTCGTTGATGTAAGTAGTCAATGTCTCGTACAAAACTTCCTCTTAATTTAATACACATTAATTAAAACCTCCAAGGGTCAGATCTCAGTATTTTTACAATTAACTTCAGAAGAAAAATGCAGAACCTGAACCTCTTGAACGTATACCTTTGTTTTATTATTTTAGAACATCAACCTTATTTTTTAAATTATACTTTCTTGTTAATAGGATTCAGTTTCTTCTGTTTTATCTCCTAAGTCTTCGAGGATCGTTTTCCTGTAAAAGGGGTCGTTGCCTAGGTCTAAACCACCCAAGACGTAATGACAGTCCCAGCACTACGTACAGGTGAGGTAATGAGTAGACCAATTCTCACGACTCAAGGACGATACAAGGTCGACAAGACGACGTGACCAAGGTCTAGACGATCCTATACTGCACTAGTCTCGTCTTTGCCGTTGGAGAGAATTGAAGATTTCGACGAATAAAACGTATTCAATCAATAAATACTTTATTCTGTACTAACAAAGTAGTATACCCAAGTGAGTAATAGTTAATTCATAAATTAACAGGAATTTCTTAGGACTGACCCTGAAGGGTCGATCGTGCTCACCATTCCTTAGACGGACGGTTACGTCCTCTATGTTCTCTACACACAAACTAGGGACCCAACCCTTCTAGGGGATCCTATCCTTTACCGTTGAGTGAGGTCATAAGAACTACCCTTTTAGGATACCTGTCTCCCTGGACCGTCCGATGTCAGGCACCCCACCGTTTCTCAACCGGTGTTGACTCGTATGTGTTTGTGTGTGTGTTTCTTAAGACAAATGAGGTCCGTATGGAAAAGAAAATATTGTTTCTTGTGTAAAACTAAGAAGGGATGTAGACACCAGAATGAAATATAAGGGGAGGTTTTCACAATGAGGGACAGAACTTCGACGTGACAGAAAATGAACCCAAGTCATCAGGTACTTTTTAGGACGGATATATGAAATGTTGTACTTTAAGATTCGTATGAAGTCTATACAGAAGTATACCGGAATATACAGAGGAATACTACGACGACGACGATTCAGCGAAGTCAGCACAGGCTGAGACACGATGGGGTCTCTGCCGTCGGGTGATCCGAGGAGACAGGGACCCTAAGAGGTCCGTTCTTGTGACCTCACCCAACGGTAAAGGAAGAGGTTACGTACTTTCACTTTTCACTTTCACTTCAGCGAGTCATCGCAGGCTGACGGTCGCTGGGGTGCCTGGAATATCAGGCACGTTAAGTGTGTACGTATACTTATATACTCTGGTAAACGTCAACTGACAACTTGTCGTGTCTAGACTTGACACGGCCAGGTGAACATACCTCGAAAACAGTTATCATTCATGACTTCACGACGTAATAGACACCAACCAACTTAGGTGTCTACGTCTTAGTCTCTCTACGTTACTTGGTTCACATACCTCCTAGACTGATATACCTCCTGACTGATCTTTACTAAAAACCTAAAAGTTGACACTTCTCGGATCCATGAGGTTAAGGACGGAAAAAGTTCTCAATCAATATGTTTCAATTCTACGAAAATCAACACTGTATTTTATACTGAGTTTATAAACGATTTTAATTTTCCCAAGGGACGAGAATATAACATTACTCAAGGAACCAGTTGATTAGTATAACAGGGGAAAGACTAGAGACCTTCCTAGAAAGAACAGGTTAGAGGTAGAAGTGGTGTTGACTTTCCCTGTTGTCCTCCCTACGTCAGAATGACAAAATTCTCAAACAAAACTATACTCAAATTCCTGAATCTTTAACGAGTCCCGGTTCTTTAGTGTCGGGTCAAACCCTAAAATAAATAACTCACTTTTGAACCACCGAATTACTGTTTGTCGTGAACAAGAAGAAGGAAGAAGGAGTAACCAAACGACACAAAGATGACAAAGATCTTACGAAAAGAAAGATTATTTGAAGAGACCGTTTTTATTTTTCTACCGGAGGATGTCGTCTCAGATTTCCTGTCTGAGACTTAGTCTCAGCGACGGAACATTTAACGTTACGGTTTACAAAGGACCAGCGTGGCGACCTCATAGAACGGTTTCTGTGGAGATACACGAAGACAACCAAATAAACATTTATCTTTATTATTATAAATCAGTGTATCCTATTAGTAACACTCTTAATTATTTAATTGGGGATATTTCATAAGTCTTGTTATAGTCCGTGGATTATTCGTGCACACGAGTCGACGAAGTCAACACAGGTTGAGGAACTCTAGGGTACCTGACATCGGTCGGTACGAGGAGACAGGTACCCTAAAAGGGTAGTTCTTATGACCTCACACAACGGTGCGGGAGGAAGTCCCCCTAGAAGGACTGTGTCCCTTACTTGAGGTCGTAGAAGACGTGGCGTCCGCCTAACAAATGACGACTCGATGGACCCTTCGGGTTCGTACATATTTCACAATTTATAACAATAATAGTAATAAACTGTCTAAAGTAAAATAAAAAACGAAGTGTTTTTCACTTGACTAAAAAATACCAGGGATGATAATTAATACGTCCAGTTCTTCGTTGTCAATCTTGACCTGTACCTTGTTGTCTGACCAAGGTTTATCCCTTTCCTCATACAGTTCCGACATAGGACAGTGGAACGAATAAATTGAAGAGACGTCTCATGTAGTACACTTTACGGACCGACCTGTTTCGTGTTCGACCTTAGTTCTAATGGCCCTCTTTATCGTTATTGGAGTCTATACGTCTACTGTGGTGGGGATACCGTCTTTCGTTTCTTCTTGATTTCTCGGAGAACTACCTTCACTTTCTTCTCTCACTTTTTCAACCGAATTTCGAGTTGTAAGTCTTTTGCTTCTAGTACCGTAGGACAGGGTAGTGAAGTACCGTTTATCTACCCCTTTGTCACCTTTATCACTCTCCGAAATAAAAAGACCCGAGGTTTAGTGACGTCTACCACTGACGTTGATACTTTAATTTTCTGTGAATGAGGAACCTTCTTTTCGATACTGATTGGATCTGTTATATAATTTTTCGTCTCAGTAATGAAACGGTTGTTTCAAGGTAGATCAGTTTCGATACCAAAAAGGTCATCAGTACATACCTACACTCTCAACCTGATATTTCTTTCGACTCACGGCTTTTTAACTACGAAAACTTGACACTACAACCTCTTCTGAGAACTCTCAGGGAACCTGACGTTCCTCTAGGTCGGTCAGGTAGGATTTGTTTTAGTCAGGACTTATAAGTAACCTTCTTGACTAAAACTTCGACTTTATGAAACCGGCGGACGACGTTTCTTGACTGAGGAACCTTTTCTGGGACTACGACCCTTTCTAACTTCCACCCTCCTCTTCCCCTACTGTCTCCTACTCTACCAACCTACCGTAATGACTGAACTACCTGTACTCAAACTCATTCGAGACCTTCAACCACTACGTATCCCTTCCGACTACACGATGTCAGGTACCCCAACGTTTCTCAGCCTACACTGACTCTCTGACTTGACTTTAGACTGACTTTCGATAATTAATCAAGACTACTTAAACAAGTAATTTTTTTTTAGAAGGAGTAATTCAGGACTACATCCCTGTTCAAGTTACATTGCTTTTCAACTAACTTTTGTCAGTGAAGGAGGGACCTGGTTAATCACTCTTACTCGTGTTCTCTGAGAAAATCCGATGGGTGTACACCTATGAGGGGTTTAAGGAAGGTCCGTACCCAAAGTTCTTACTACCAATGACGAACATGGGTAACCCAAACTTCCTCTCCTTCACCCTACTGTACCGTACCGGAAAACAGTGACCCCCTTCTTATACATAAGGTCTTTCTCCTACGGACGTCTCAGTACTTGGGACCCAAGTCGGAGAACCTTCCTTATTTGTGACTTGGGTTCACGTAATCGGAAGAGACACGGAAAGGTTAGTCGTGACGTCTTTATTTGTCAAATATGTAAATCGCATTGGGATCTGATGGGAGTGGTTAATAAAATATTCCTAGGGACCTTCTGTTTGTACAAGGGGAGTGAGGAGTCAGGATTTCCCGACCCACCGTCGGGAAACAAACGGTACTTAACAACCTCCCCACCACAACAAGTCAGCGAGTCAACACAGACTGGGACTCTGTACTACCTGACGTCGTGAGGTCCTACGGGACAGGAAGTCGTAAAGTACCTCGAACGAGTTTGAGTACAGGTAACCCAGTCACTACGGTAGGTTGGCAGAGGAAGAGGCAGCAGGGGAAGAAGACGGAAGTTAGAAAACATCGTACACCCAGAAAAGATTCTTTCGACCCATTCGGGGATCAAAAAGGTCCCGAGCTCCGAATGTCGATAAAACTCCTTATTCCATAGACACATAGACGGTGAGACCACTTCACAGGATCGTAAAAAACAAAGGGAGAGATGTTTCGGGAGGATGGAGAGATGGATTGACTCCAAAGGATAAGGACCTCATGAAATCGTGAACACCAAAAAAGACCCACCTCCCCCCAAACCCCCCTCTCTCCTCCACCTCGGTTTAATTCGTCATTATCTCGAGTATGATCTTGAAACACAAGTCTTGGGGCCCCTATCTCGTTTTAGGTGGAGATGACTCGTATATGATATCCGGTCTTTGACATACTAAACTACATTAGGTATAATTACATTACGGATCACCCATAATAATTGGGAAGAAATTTGACTCTGGTGACCTGAGTTCTACTGTATCGACCAGTCACCTACCGTACAGAGACTTTCCAGTGAATGAAATAAGGGTCCGGTAACAGGAAGATGATGTTTCACGACACAGGACATTCCTGTTCACTACACGTACAGTACTCCGAGTACACGACCCATACCTTGTCTGTCTAATTACTCGTGGGGACAGTTATAATATTCCTCGGTAAGTCCCTCCGTGTCTAGTCCATCTCTTCGATGTCAAGTAAAATAAGTAGTGTAATAAGTACCAGTGTAGTGATCTTTCCCTATTTAGACTATAGATTTGAGTCGAGAGAAAGGGTTTCCCACATGAGAAAGGTTAAATACAACGAGTAATAGTAGGTTCAGTTACTAGAAAAATAGAGTAGACTAGAGTAGAACAGGTCAGTATAGTACCATCTATCGACACCTAGACTCATGTACCACAAGAACGATTCCTTAATTTAAAGAACTAAATAACCCGTCGATAAAAACTATAAAAAGAGAAAGGAATTAGACCCTTAACAGAAAAACAAAACAAAAAAAAAGAGTGGAACGGAGGAGAGAGAGACAGAGACAGACACATACACATACCGAAAGAAGACACTTCTAAAACAATTCTTTGATGATAAAGAAGTTCCAGTAAAACCACAACCTCTTCTGAGAACTCTCAGGGAACCTGACATTCCTCTAGGTTGGTCAGGTAGGATTTCCTCTAGTCAGGTCCCACAAGTAACCTTTCTGACTACGATTTCGACTTTGAGGTCATGAAACCGGTGGAGTACACTTCTCAACTGAGTAACCTTTTCTGGGACTACGACCCTCTCTAACCCCCGTCCTCCTCTTCCCCTGTTGTCTCCTACTCCACCGACCTACCTAGTGGTTGAGCTACCTGTACTCAAACTCATTTGAGGTCCTCAACCACCACCTGTCCCTCCGGATCGCACGACGCTAAGTACCCCAGCGTCTCTCGACCTGTTCTGACTCGCCGACTTGACTGACTGACTTCACTGGGAAGGTCATAGGAAACCCTTTAGTTGAAAATGTTTTTAATCGATTTCCTGACCCAAAAATAATTCAGACCTCATATATATACTCAGGACTTTATTTTATCGACTTCGAGATTGTCTGAGACGACGACGACGACGATTCAGTGAAGTCAGCACGGGCTGAGACACGCTGGGGTATCTACCGTCGGGTGGTCCGAGGGGGCAGGGACCCTCGGAGGTCCGTTCTTGTGACCTCACCCAACGGTAAAGGAAGAGGTTACGTACTTTCACTTTTCACTTTCACTTCAGTGAGTCAGCACAGACTGAGAATCGTTGGGGTACCTGACGTCGGGTGGTCCGAGGAGGTAGGGACCCTAACAGGTCCGTTCTCACGACCTCACCCCACGGTAACCCTGATCTGTTTATAAAACAAAGAGTAGACTTTTGGAAACACGAAAAAACCGATCACACTCGACCCGGACCCTCTTCCTAATTTAAATGATTGTTCAACCTAATATAGTCTTTAATATAGTCTCAATCGACTTTTTATCCACCTATTACTACTTTATTGTAATAAAGATATTTGAGAGGGATATTTGAAGAATAATCTTTCTCTGAATACGCTTAGGTCAAGGTTGGTTTCCGACCGAGTCCCAACATTTCCCAGAGTTATTACGAATCCTAAGCTTAAACCATAATTGGATTGTACTCCAATTGTCGAAGTCTCAGTTACGACGTATTTAAAAAAAAAAAACGTCCTATATTCTAAATAACACCTTTAACATTTATATAACCCATTATAAAATTTGCGGCTTTAGATAGAAAAGAGTTTTAGACAATTGTAACCCACTCTTCGTTTGATCAATTTTGGAATCTAACTATTCTTTGGTATACTTTTTATCTTCAACTATTATCGTCACCAATGAGAACGGTTCAGTCACCACCAAGGGGAAGAATCAATTATCCCTAGGAAAGAACTTAAGAAAACATTTTAGTCAGGTCCTGACCTTACTTCCCTAGAGTGGATTAAGAGGGTGGTAACAGTGGATATGGAGTGGGGGCTAAAATGAAAGAACTGGGGAGAAAATAAGGCACAGTCAGAGGGATCTATTATTGAGGTCGTAGTGGGTCTACCCTACATACTGAAAAGTTTAAGAGGAGTGTACGATCACAAGAAGATCGTAAAAAGTTCCTAATCAAATAATTTGAAAGAATTATGGGGGTAGTTCATCGATTAAAGTAATATAGATAAAATGTACACTCCTTCAGTTCTGGGTGTATTCAGTTCATCAAACGTTCCGGTGTGTTGATGATTCACCTATTTGTTCTAAACTTGAACCCTTAAAAAACGGTCTCAGGTTTGAGATTTGACAGTTCTATATACCGGTTTTATTTACGGACACCTTACTTACAGAAATGAGATATAATTATTAATGTATACACGTATAAGTTATGCAAGTCGGATAAATACAATTCGTATGTCATATATACATGACATAGTTAAATAAAATATAATTTCGGTAATCGTATAATATATAGTAGGGTCACCAATAGATCGTTTCTGTGTGGGTATACATTGTATCCTGGAGGGTTCAACGAGTGACCTTTCCGTAGGTAGACGGTTACGTCCTCTGGGTCCAGGTTACACTCAGTCCTTCTAGGGGACCTCTTCCTTTACCGTTGGGTGAGGTTATAAGAAGGGACCCTTTAGGGTACCTGTCTCCTAAGACCACCCGATGTCAGGTACCCCAGTGTTTCCCAGGTTGTGCCGACTCACTGATTTGTTGTTATACATTGTATATGCCTTTGACTTTCACATTTCACTTTCACTTTCAGTGAGGCAGCACAGACTGAGAAACGTTCAGGTACCTGACAGGTACCTTAAGAGGTCCGGTCTTATGACCTCACCCATCGTAAGAGAAGAGGTCCCCTAGAAGGGTCGGGTCCCTAGCTTGGGTCCAGAGGGTGTAACGTCCGCCTAAGAAATGGTCGACTCGATGGTCCCTTCGGGTATACCATGGACTGAAATAGTAGTGAGGTGTTTATAAACAGTACCATTATATGTAACATGTACATTATATATATTATTTACTTATAGCTTAAGAACTATATACTAAATATTTCGTACTCATCTCTTAATTATATTATGAATAACTTACTTATTTGTTCGGATAAGGGACACAGGTCGAATCGGGCCACGGAAGAAATGGTAAGGAAGAACGAGACACGGACACTGAGACCACAATTAGTTACTAAGTCCCTTATACGCAAGTCCGACATATATGTCTTCACTACCTTCGGAGATACAAAAGTTAATAAATGAAAACCAACGGGTCAAGGACTTTCTTGTTTACGAGAAATGACACCATTGAAAGATAGTGAAAAAAAAAAAATTACTACGTTTCGTTTTGAGTAAAAAGATCCTGGAAGAACATGGGTTTCGAAAAAAACTAAACAAGAGGAATACTCAATGGTAACTACATATTAAGTATCAATTCCCGTAGGATTCATACCGGTCCCAAAAGAGTCCCAAGGGGACCACCGAGTCTACCATTTCTTAGACGGACGTTACGCCCTCTGGACTCAAGTCAGGGACCCCGCCCTTCCAGGGGACCTCTTCCTTTACCGTCGGGGTTTAGGGTACCTGTCTCCTTGGACCGTCCGACGTCAGGTACCCCAACGTTTCTCGACCTGTGTTGACTCGTTGATTGTGTGTGTGAAAAGAATTCTTCTTCGTCTTATAACTGACTTCTGTCGTAGTAGAGAATGTCCACTAGTAAGAAAAGGAAACGGACTTTCTACTCGTATGAGGATCGAAAGGGACGATTTTCTATGTGGAACATAGACCGTTAATTTACTCTCTCTTTTTCACTATTGGTTCAGGGGGTGTAATCACAAAATTACTCCTTTTTTGTTAGATGTCAAAACTAGTCTGTCGTTTGACGTCTGATTCTCTCTTCGAACCCTTATAGGTGAGTCTAACTGACTAAGGTTGACGCCTTAAGTCCGTTGTAAGGGTCCAACCTTTAACCCGTTTGCTACTGGTACTCTCGGTTCTTATTTCCTCAATTCTAGAAACTAATATATATAACGGAGTAGGACTTGGTTGTCATCTGTCTAGAAGTCACTTTGTGGAGATCGAACCTATATTTTCCGAGAGAAATATGTGTGTATGTATAAGGAAACAACCAGTTTATTTCAACAAACATAAGTACGACAACGAAATTCTGGGGCCAGAAGTCACTCTCGAAGGTAAAAGGGTCTCGTCAAGTTTACTTGTACCTTAACTTTTGTCTACACCCGAAGTCGTACAATAACGTGTTCCCGTTCACCCCGTGTCCCTCCCCTCCTCCCCCTCCACCGTCCCTGGCGCGGTTCCCTGGAAGTCGTCGGGGTCCTGAGAGTAGTGAGCTCCCCCAGACTTGAGCCTTAAGGTGGTCGGACGTGAGACTTTTACTTGAGGATTGTCTTTTGTCTACCCCACCGGGAGCTCCACCCCCTCCCCCTGTCTCCCTCCGCGCTACCTCTTTCGCTACCCCTTTCACACCATTCCTTCCACTCTCGTTCTTTACGTCTCTCCCTCCCAAATAAGCGTAAGGGTGGGTTTCTTTATTTTCGCGTTCTCCTCCACTACCCTCAACCCTGACTCTGAACGGATCTTGTGGATCGCGGCGGACGTCTGTCTTAAGGGGAAAAACAACGGTCACTGTAATTCTACGAAGTTCTCGTCTCTAGTAGTTCGGTCTAAAAAAAAAAAAAAAAAAACGGACCCTTTGTAGAGTAGGTTTGTCTGGTGAACGAAAACGTTTACGGTCATCAGGACTATTTAGTTTGAGCGACCTCAGTCGTGTCAGGAGTACAATGAAAGGTAGTCCCGAAACAGACTCCCCTCCGTACGGTTCCCCACAGACGACGCCCCCTCCTCCGTCGGCCACCTCACGTGTCAGACCTGTTATTATGGAGGATCCAGAAAGGTAGGACCCTTGGTCTCAACTACGTGAAGACAAAAGAACCTGGTCGAATAGTCTCTAAACTGTCAAAGGTCTAAACTTACTCTGAAAAAGGTGAAAAAAAAAAGAAAAAGAAAGAAAGAAAAGAAAAGAAAAAATCTGTCGAAGTAGGACGGAGAAACCATTTGTCTTCTTCATCTCTCGATATCCCGATCTCACTTAGATTCATCATACAGTAAACCCCCAAACGATACAACATATAATTCCTACGACTCGAACGTGATGTACGAACCCCCTAATACACCGGGACCTACATGAACAAACCGTTTTATCGAAATTTACAAGAGTATGTATGGTATATTAGTGTTTCATCTCTGAGGGCCACCCTCCCCCAAAACCCCCTCCCCAAAACGGAGGATCCTCTAAAACCGTTACACATTTCTGACCACGACTTCGACTTCGAGATTATGAGACCGGTGGACTACGGTTCCCGGTTGAATAACCTTTTCTGGGACTACGACCCTTTCTAACTCCCGTTCTCCTCCTCCCCTGCTGTCTCTTACTCTACCAATCTACCGGAATGACTGAGTCGTTTGAGACCCTTTATCGTTTCTTCTCCCTTCGGACCACACGACGTCAGGTACCCTAGTGTTTCTCAACCTGTAGTGAATCGGTGATTTGTTGTTGTTGTTTCAGTGAAAACAAACGGAGACCTCACCACCAATGATAGAAGTACCCACCTTCGGTCCTTACGACGATTATAGGATGTCAAGTATCTTGTCGTGGGTTCTCGTTACTTAATAGACCGGATCTTACAGTAGTACGGTTGTGTCTCTTTTAGATAAATATTGCAAATATCCTAGGAACACTGTTAAACTCTTCCTACTATACCTATATGTTTTAAGTTCCTAGTAGGAATTTAGGGTAAAATTCCAGTATAGAAAAAGAAATTTTATTTTAAATGGATCGACACGGTCCGGAATCAACACCGTGCACCCTAGATCAAAAGACTGACCCCTAGCTTAGGGACGAGGAACATAACCCTCACGTCAGAATCGGTGACCTGACGGTCCTTTCAGGGTTCCAGTATAGAAATTTTGGACTACGAAGGGTTTGTTTAACTACTACGATTACTTTTTTAAATAAATTGAATATACGTCTCATGTAGTACTCTTTACGACCCGACCTTCTTTGTGTTCGACCTTAGTTCTAACGACCCTCTTTATAGTTATTAGAGTCTATACGTCTGTGGTGGTGGGAAGACCGTCTTTCACTTCTCTTTGATTTTTCGGAGAACTACTTTCACTTTCTCCTCTCACTTCTTCAACCGAATTTCGAGTTGTAAGTCTTTTGCTTCTAGTACCGTAGACCAGGGTAGTGAAGTACCCTTAATCTACCCCTTTGTCACCTTTGTCACCGACTGAAATAAAGCCCCCCGAAGTTTTAGTAACGTCTACCACTAACGTCGGTACTTTAATTTTCTACGAATGAGGAACCTTCCTCTCAATACTGGTTGGTCCAATCGTATAACTTTTCGTCTCTGTAATGAAAAGGTTGTTTCCAGGCAGATCATTTCCGATACCAAAAAGGTCACCAGTACATACTTACACTCTTAACCTGACACTTCTCCCGACTCACGGTTTATTAGCTACGAAAACTTGACACCACAACCTCTTCTGAGAACTCTCAGGGAAACTGACGTTCTTATAGGTTGGTCAGGTAGGACTTCCTCTAGTCAGGACCCACAAGTAACCTTTCTGATTTCGACTCCGACTTTGAGGTTATGAAACCGGTGGAGTACGCTTCACAACTGAGTAACCTTTTCTGGTATTACGACCCTTCCTAACCCCCGTCCTCCTCTTCCCCTGTTATCTCCTACTCTACCGACCTACCGCAGTGGTTGAGCTACCTGTGCCCAAACCCATCTGAGACCCTCAACCACTACCTGTCCCTCCGGACCGCACGACGCCAAGTACCCCAGCGTTTCTCAGTCTGTGCTGACTCGTTGACTCGACTTGACTTGACTTAGTGTTTTATCGTTGTTCTTGATGATCAACATAAAGTGACGTACGGTTCCGTGGTACAGTTCGTGAAATGTATTGTTGTGTGAACAAAAACTGTTGTTAAAATACTCGATGATGATGATTCAGTGAAGTCAGCACGGGCTGAGACACGCTGGGGTATCTACCGTCGGGTGGTCCGAGGGGGCAGGGACCCTAAGAGGTCCGTTCTTGTGACCTCACCCAACGGTAAAGGAAGAGGTTACGTACTTTCACTTTTCACTTTAACTTCAACGAGTAAGTACAGGCTGAGAATCGCTGGGGTACCTGACGTCGGATGGTCCGAGGAGGTAGGAACCCTAAAAAGTCCGTTCTCATGACCTCCCCCCCCCCGTAACGTAAGAGGCTTAAAATACTCGATCTATGTTAATAAAAGGCTTAAATGTTCTCTTTTGTGACTCCATGTCTCCCCAAGTCATGATGCAGACTCCAGTATCTCGGTCATTCACGGCCCCACCGAAACACGTACCAATCGGACGCATCAGTGCACAGACACGAGTCCCCCGGTACGAACCAGATTGTAAGACAACAGTGACGGAATTTAAGAAGTATTAAAATAGTAGCTTGCACACAAACATTTACTCCCAGCTACCCGTTATCTAGTGCGTACACTCGTCTCCTCCTTACCCAGAATATCCTCAACGAACAACCGAGTCAAGTGTACGTCACAAGCACCAAAGGGTACTTGTGTCTTAAGGTCACCTAGGCAGTACACACCTCCAGGTCTCTCTGAACTTCATCCATGTCATGTTCGCACAATATCTATACTGATTCGTGCCAGTAACCCTCGGGTCAAGGATTGTGACAGAAAAGTAGGTCTTGACCGTAACTTGTGTCTTTCTTTCGTCCTCGTAAGATTTTTTACGGATACAGGTCCGTAGGATCAGACAGGGAAGAATGAGTGCAATAAAGGGACATAATCGGTTGTTGACCACGAACTTTACTACTGTGTCTTCCTTTCCCTTTGTATCCTTACGGACCTTAAAGAAAAGGAAAGTTAGGAGGGAATGCATAGTCATCATGTCTCGCAACGATCCTCCCAGTGTGTAGTTTTACACTTAATTTGTGGTCAACTGAGGCAAAACACGGTACAAAAGTGACGAAACCGCTCTTGTTTTATCGATACGTATATCCTCGATACCTTATACTTAACACGCTAAAACTACTAAGACGGGTGTTAACTTTACGAAAATATAAACGTAATTTTGACCATAGTTAGTGTGTCACATTTCTACCTACCATTTTAAACACGACTGTTAACATTTAACATCCGACTGTAATTTAACGTTTATTTTGTGGTACTGTTCTTTCTCTTTGACACCTTCTTTTCTTCTCGGAGTAGAAAAACACAGAAATTACCGTGAAAGAGGGACTATACACCTGTTCCCTGGGACGTAAAAATCAGACTCGACCCAGGACGTTTCATACATCGACTGAGACTCACTGTCTAAGTCCTAAGCTTAGGACCGTCACATCTGGACCTTACATACAAGAATAGATGATTCTATGGGCAACGATGACGTCCTAGGTTACACCATTTTCACTCGGTCACAAAGTCTCCGTATAGAAGTAAACGCCGCTCTACGAACAGTCCCATGCTTACAATGGTCAGACAACCTCCCCACTCCCACCCAGAAAAAGGAAGTGTCTCGTTAACAACGACAGACACCCACAGACTTCCCGAGAAGAACACGACACACGAGTTTTGATTCCCTCTTTGACTAGAAAATACACCGTGTGTGGTTAAACATACAAAATTATAATGTGAAAGGCCACCGGATACTGAGATCACCCATTATTGACACCTAAAACGAATAACTAGAGACACTAAAATAAATATATATGTGTATGTACATAGTACGCACGGTTCAACGAAGGCAGTAAAGGCTGAGAAACACTGGGATATCTGACATCGGGTAGTACGACATATACATGGTATATGTAGATATATGCTAGAGTAAAGTGTACAGAATAGAGTTTAATTTGAAGGGGTATAGACATTTTCGACCGAGGAGGAGGAGAGGAGACGACAGTCGCGTAGACACGACCGGTAAGAGACAGTCCGAAAGTCAGTTATGGAAAACGTTTCACTTTATAATAAATCCCTGCAGGGGTACTAAAAATTGTGTAGGTTATTTCAACTATAGAAACCTTTCGACGTAAAAATCTTCTAAATAATTAAACATCGTAGAACCGAATGTTAGTCTGTATGACTTCAGTGAATATCTCGGGTTCTCTTAATGAGTCATCATAAAACTACTTTATTCACTTTTACTGGGTCTTTACGAAAGGAGACTTTATGTACTCCCATTTTCCAACTTCACTTTATTAAGACTTCACAACAACTTGACCCGTTCTTCAAACAAACCCACAAAGACCCTCTACGATGGTTTTTAGGCCTTGTTTGAAAAACCGGTTGACTTATGTATAACAAACCCCGTAAAACCCCAAAACAGGACCTACATTTGAAGTCGCTTTAACAAATCGGAAACGAAGACCAAATTTTGGGGTACCCTTTACCAGTTCTTTTCCGTTAAAATTCTTTTGAGGTAGATTAGATGTAACGAGATGAAGTTGTAACGACTCTTTTAGTGGAAACAGAACTCCTTGACATGAGTGTCGGAAACTAGATCGTGTATTTTACTACTTATTTAACCGTGTGTGGACGGAATCCTCCGTACTATATTCATACGTAGAATGGAGAGTCTGGGTACTGATTCTCCAGACTAAGTTATCTGTCAGGGATGTGTGTTCAGTGACCTCGTATCTCGCCCACCTTCGTAGAATGTGACAAGTTTCTTGTGTAACAGAAGTTGAAAAGTTCTTTTTATGTCTCTTTATATATTCGGCAAACTGTATGTTAATAAGAAATTTACATCCCAGACACACGCGTAGAATGAATAAGGATAATAACAACAATAACAATAATAATAAAACCGGTTGAATTCAGTTTTCTCGTTTCTTCAATAGTAACTGGCATCGGATGTCTCAGCATGTATTGACCCAAATTAAAGGTGGTGGATAAATAAAAATAATAAAAAAATTGAACCCATGTAAAGACACTGGAGAGATTTGGTGTGAAAGCAGTAACTATGTAAATTCATTTTCAGTAGATAGATGGGATGTCCCTACAATTTTCTAACAAACGTAAGTCAGTGATTCAACACAGACTGAGAAACACTAGGACACCTGTCGTCCTGCGATCCGAAGAAACAGGAAGTGGTAGAGGGTCTCAAACCTGTAGTTTGAGTACAAGTAATGTCCTGTCTTTACATTTAATTGCCCGGGTATCGTTTACGAGTTATTTAGTTATGTGCCACGAATAATATAACACCTGTGTTCTTTTTACTGATCAATAAAACAGGAATTTATAATCGTTCTCGATACGACTTTAGACAGGTCAGAGACGACTGTGGTTGTTTGACGTCAATGATCTTGTGTCGACGGTTTTTATGATGTTAATGAAAACGTTATTATATAAGATAAAATTTTACTATTTTACGAACCGGTCGGTTCTGTGTATTAACACTCAATGATCTAAATAAACCACATCCCAAAGTATCACAACCCTTTGATCTTAACCCGTAAATTTTTGATAATAAATGTATTTGTATATACGTTGTTTATATCAAAACACTAAAGAACTAATTGCCTATTTTCGTAAAGTTTAGAGACGAATCTCTGGGAACATTAAATGCAGTTTTGTTCTTGTAACCGTAAGTGTAACTCTCCTCAAAACGTACAGCCACAAGTATAGATAAAAGGAGAATTTAAACTATACTTATTTAATCCTTTATTGGACATATAAAATCTCATATTATGTTTTTATTGTACCTAATCGAGAAACCAAAAAAATTAAAGTGATTAATGATTAAAACGATTTTTTTTGATACTTTTCTTTTTTCATACCATATTTTAAAATATTCAAGAAAAAGGACAATTATAAAATTGTAAATTACTCAAGAAAAAAGAGAATTATAAATGTAGTCTTTTTTTGCGGTTTGGGGTAGTTGGTCAATTTTAAAGAAATAGCATTAATTGACATACAGTGGAAAATTAGTAAAAGAACTTTTTATAAAACGAACTGAATCGACTAAACCAACCTCTCTGAGACTCAAATCCGTCAAGATTCCTTTCACTTCCCCCCTTTTTTAGTTCTTATCATAGACTTTACGTTCGTATCATCTTTAAATTTGTATTCCGTATATTAAAGGAAACTACTATAATATTTATCTTTTAGTATAGTAAGTAAGACAATAAATAGGGAAGTGGTATACAGTGAATGACACGTTTCAAGACTAAGGACTAAAAAGATACTGGACTTGTACTGACTTCCCTGAATCATCATCATCATCATCATCATCATGATCATACGAAAAATCGAGGGGGAGAAAAAAAGAAATATTCATTCTCGATTGATCATTGGACCTGAGGACATTTACACACTCAAAAGGTTTTAAGAACATTGAATGTTAGACAATTTAGGTCGAACTCTTCGAGGTTTACTTCGTGTTGAATCCTTGACACGGGAATTGGAACAAATAGTAATTAGATTTCTGTTTATTGGAAAAGATCGATTACACTTTTGAGTCCGTAACTTCAGGTATTTGTGTCCCCGTGTAAGTATGAGTTCACAAAACGACTTAGTCACCTTGGTTTACTACAAAACCTCCGTTTGATTGACGAGACAGTCGATGTGTAGTCTATTAACTACGATAAATACTATCTTTACTTTAACCTCTGACTCTTTACTCTTGTTGTTGTTTATTCGAAGGAACGTTAACAGGACAAAAGAAACCTTCTTCCCTCCCTCGGTCACTAAGTCAAACCGTAATGTAACTGGAGTAGTCCTTCTCGTTACGGTCTAGGACTCCATTTTAACTGATAGGACGTTTATGTTCAGTATAACTCTGTATAAAGTGTTGACCGACAAAGGACCGTTAGTCTAAATGGAATCCTCTTCTGGTACCCGTTCATACTTGTCCTCTTTTTTTGTCTCTCTCCGACTTATGTCATACTTAGAGAAGATTTGGGAAAATTTTGTTTTGGTTCTCAATACAGTCTTAACAAAGAAATGAATAAATACCGACGTGACCCAGAAACAACGACGTGTACCTGAAAGAGGTCGACGTCAGTCGTCCCCCGATGAGAGATGAACGTCACACGCCCGAAGAGTAACGTTACTGAAGAGAACAAAACCTCGTACCCGTAGTCCTATACACCCGAGTCATCAACACGCCGTACCCGAATCAACGGGGAACCGTACACGTCAGAAAGACTCGGTCCCTACCTTGGACACAAGGGACGTAACCGTCCGTCTAAGAATTGGTGACGTGGTGGTCCATTCAGGGTTACAGTTATACTTCTTTTAATGTCTTACGGAGGGTCTGTGAATCTGTACAGAATACTTGAACTTTAAAGTGAACTGATACGTCGTATCTAATATGTCACAACTGGTATACTGCATCAGTACTGTACTAGGAGTTTTTATTCAATTACTATTATTATCGACAGTATATACTTCGTGACGGATAGCCAAATCTTTTAAATACATTATATTGATTTAATTAGAAGTGTGTCAGTAGTTCCCAATTGTCGTAATGAGGGAAACGGTAACATCTTTCCCCCGGAACCTCAACGATTCTTATTTTACTTTATTTCCAGAGTCACAACGGGACATGAACTATTTTAGTGTCAAGTGTCGTACAACTTTACAAACCCTCCACTTTGACAGATATTTTTGGGGCTACGTCTTCCGTTTGACCCCAGAGGACTTAACGTCCGTCTAAGAAATGGTTGACTCGATAATCCCTTCGGGGATATTTCTGGATGCGTCGGTATTATTCCTGCGTACTGAGAAGTTGTTGGGACCGTCTCGTTTCTCAACAAAGAAACACCTACTACTTCTAAAATGTCTCTGAATTTAAAAGTAGGACCTGAGTAACAAAGGTTTAAACGAAAAGACATCCCAACAGTTCACTCTGTATCCTTCTCGACACAGGCGACACTGGATACTGGGTATCAGTAGTTGGTCGTGACCACCCTACCTCCACAGTACTTAGGGGAAACCTTTGAAAGAGTTTGATATGTCGTGTCAGAAGAGTCAACTATTCTGTTATAGTCCTGAGACTCTCTTTCTGTCTCCACTGGCACCATAATAAAGTCTCCTCGAAGTCTCCTGGGACTCCGGTATGCCAGTCCTATGGAGAAGGGAATCGGTGAAGATTCACAGGAGAAAGTACTGTGACCTAAATGGGTCCCACTCGGAGAGTTGTGACTTTGTAAAGGAATTATTGAAGTAGTGAATTCCGGTGACCTTCTAGTAAGAAAAGTTCGAACTCTGAGGTAGTTTTTTCACCCCCCCGTATGGGGACGGCTCCTTCGGGGTATCTTGACGTCACATCTGAGTCTTCCTAAGTTCCTCCACGCTATCCACTAGACTCTGTCGTCTCTTCCGATCTTAGGATTGAACTATCGGGACGTAGAAGACCTTAAGTTATAGAATGTAGTTTTTTGTAAATATGTCCTGATAACCACCAACAATAAAATGTAAACACAGACTCACATACATGAACGAGTTCTCTCTAATCTCTCTAACACACATATACCGTTATTACAAGAATTAAAGGTTCTGAAGAAAGAACAAAAGACTAACAAGTAATATATGTATCGAAGGATAAGGAGAATGTTCAACTGTGGATGTGAACTTAAAACTCCTGTGACTAAACGTACTATTATTTAATAAGTTAAGTGAAAAAAGGTAGCACACATATACACATGGACGTACACATATTACGCAGATACACAAACGGGTCTTTCCAGTTAAAGAATGAGTTTCTTTTCATCTAGTTTGAAATTTTCATTTAAGGGACACATACTTATGTTCCTTGTTACTGCAACTACCATCTGTACTTCCGAGGACAGATAGACCGGAGACGAAAAAGCGGACGAGAAAAAAAAGGACGAAATCGACCGGTGGGTTCCGGTGAATTTGGGTTACAAGGACGACTCAAGAAGACATATTACCCGCACCACATACGTGTACCGATCCTTTGAGTGGTCCCAACAGCCGAGACCGATGACAATCGTTCACTTATCAGACACTACTCGTAAAGAACCATCATCACGATGGGAAAGGTGGGAAAGGACAATATAGGCCTCCATTGGATATGTGTACTTAGTAGTAACAACGACATACTAGATTACTGACGTGTTAGGTACTATAGAAGATAGTAAATGACTCGAAGGCGAATCCAACCACGTTTTCATTAACACGAAAACGTAACAACTTTAAACGACAAACTATAACCCTATGTAAGAATTTATTAGTACCAATAGAATATACAGTAAAATTACGTGTAAAGAGGGATAATAAAAACGCGATTACTGAAATGAACGACTCATACAATATAAATAAAATCTGATCCCTTTAAATAAAAACACGATTACTGTAATGAACGACACATACAATGTAAATAAAATCTGATCCCTTTAAATAAAATCTGATCGTTTAAGTTCACTGAAGGAATAAACTTAAGTTTTACCCAGTATTTCGTCGTATGTTGAGTGTTGTAGTTGTTACTTAAACCAGGTCCTTGACGATTGTTTACATGTCACATCACCACCAAGTTCTTTAAAACGTTTCGTAAGTTCTCCAAACTTCTACTCCTCAAGGTACCGATTGGTAGCCTTCAACTGTTATTCGTTGACTCTCGGTAGTAGTTTCAACTAGGAGAATATAGATGTGTTCTTCAACGGTTTCTCGAGTCACAGCTGGTAATATGTCAGTGAACCGTAAACTTCGTTTGACCTTTCCACTTTTTCGAGCTATTCACCCACGGAGTACCCGACTAGTGTTTACTTTTATAACAGTAAAACTTCACAACAGAAGAGAATAAATACGTTGTTGTTGCTTGGTAAAGAACTAACGTAAGAGTGTACACTGTTTCTCACTTAAAATATACTGTCGACCGCTACTGGTCGAGTCACCAACATGACTCTTCTTCGAGGTAGTCAAATCAAGTCAGCGAGTCAACACGGACTGAGATACGTTGGGGTACCTGACGTCGTACGGTCCGGAGGGACAGGTAGTGGTTGAGGACCTCAAATGAGTTTGAATACAGGTAACTCAGTCACTACAGTAGGTTGGTAGAGTAGGAGACAATAGGGGAAGAGGGGGACGGAAGTCAGAAACGGTCGCAAGAAGTGTAGTCCATCGGTTTCTTAACCTTGAAGTCGAAGTCGTAGTCAGAAAGGTTAATTAGAAGTCCTAACTAAAGGAATCCTAACTGACCAACCTAGAGGAAGGTCAGATTCCCTGAGAGCTCTCAGAAGATGTTGTGGTGTCAAGTTTTCATAGTTAAGAAGTCGTGAGTTGAAAAGAAATATCAGATTGAGAGTGTAGGTATGTACTGATGACCTTTTTGGTATCGAAACTGATCTGCCTGGAAACGACCGTTTCATTACAGCGACGAAAAATTATATGACACATCCAACCAGTATCGAAAAGAAGGTTCTTCGTTCGTAGAAAATTAAAGTATCGACGACAGTGGTAGACGTCACTAAAACCTCGGGTTTTTTCATTTCGGAGAGTGATAAAGGTAACAAAGGGGTAGATAAACGGTACTTCACTACTCTGGTCTACGGTACTAGAATCAAAAGACTTACAACTCAAAATTCGGTTGAAAAAGTGAGAGAAGTAAGTGAAAGTAGTTCTCCGAGAAATCAAGAAGAAACGAAGACGGTATTCCCACCACAGTAGACACATAGACTCCAATAACTATAAGGAGGGTCGTTAGAACTAAGATCGAAGACGAAGTAGGTCGGATCACATAGAGTACTACGTGAGACGTATATTCAATTTATTCGTCCCACTGTTACATGTCGGAACTACATGAGGAAAGGGATAGACCTTGGTCAGACATCAGACAACAAGGTACTCTACGAGTCTCCCGAGTTTGTTTGGAACACGTGAGGTCCTGGGTCTCTGGGGTGTCTCGGACTCTGTCTTCGAGGTAGTCAAGTCAAGTCAAGTCAAGTCAAGTCAGCGAGTCAGTACAGGCTGAGAAACGTTGGGGTACTTAGCGTCGTGCGCTCCGGAGGGACAGGTAGTGGTTGAGGGCCTCAAGTGAGTCTGAGTGCAGGTAGCTCAGTCACTACGGTAGGTCGGTAGAGTAGGAAACAGCAGGAGAAGAGGAGGACGGGGGTTAGGGAGGGTCGTAGTCTCAGAAAAGGTTACTCAGTTGAGAAGCGTACTCCACCGGTTTCATGACCTCAAAGTCGAAATTGTAGTTAGGAAGGTTTCTTTAGGGTCCCGACTAGAAGTCTTACCTG
Source organism: Capra ibex (assembly GCA_006410555.1). Taxonomy (NCBI): domain Eukaryota; kingdom Metazoa; phylum Chordata; class Mammalia; order Artiodactyla; family Bovidae; genus Capra; species Capra ibex. The sequence goes on along the minus strand of SJYO01050144.1, from coordinate 4,452,114 downwards.
ACCAATCTAGAGGAACGTCGAGGTATCGTGAAGGGTTTCGGTGTGAACGTAGTTTTTTTTATCAGTGTGAGTGACAAACCACCAGACGATGGACAGACGATGTTGAAAGACTTAGGACCACTCTGGTAATGTAGACTCTTCATAGGAGTCGTTTAACTACTGTACGTGACTTTTGTCTCTACGGATATCGACCGTACTCAGTTGTCTTTCCCGGGTTAAGAAGAGGTCTTGTTACGGGTTGGCGTACTGTGTGTTGGTTGTGAAGTTTTCAACTTGGTTAAACCCAATACTTTAAAATGGAGGAGACGGCATAAGTGGTCTGGAGAGTGGTTGGTCGATGGTGGAGAAGTCAGCAGAGTTAGTTAAAAAAAACGTCCCTTTTACGAACGTGTTGGTCGTCCTTCTTCTTCTACGAAAAGTTCTCAAGAAACTTAGGGTTTCGTACCTAAAAAGACGACGTCTTTATTTGGTTGATAAAGAAAAACCGTTTTCACCCAACTAACATTACCAAGGATTAAAACTAATTATTTCTACACAAACCCGTATCAATTTTACTAAATTTTAAGTGTCAGATTTTGGTGTTGATCAAAAGGTAGTTGGATTATGAAGTACGGTCTTTGAAGTCTCATGTCATTTATTATGGTATAATCTAATAAACGAATTATTATTGGTTGTAGGATACTCCATCGACAGGTGTAGGGTAAAATACCTATCTCGTAGATTCTATACTTATATAATTCTTTTAAAGGTTTCTGGGGTGTCAACTATTCACTATTTTGTACCTCAGTTTGAGATTAGGTAAATTAATGTTTAGGTGAGGTAGGTCGAAGTCTTTTTACGGACGGTACTTGAAGGTATTAGTACACAAGTTGTTCGCGAGTGATTCGTGTGAGGTGCACTATCCGTGACGAGACCCACTACCTCTGTGAGGGGGACGGGGTCAGTGGACTAGTCTAGAGACATAGAAACCCTGGGGACCCTACGAGACCCATCCAGGTCTGTCATAAGATTTGGGTGACGATTCCTAATTGTCAGTAGTTACTAAATTTAAGTCATCGAGGCTAAAGGATAGTCAAGGAATCTCTTCCTATTACAGTAAGGGTGCCCCAGGGATCTTAAAGGGGAAGAATGAACGGAACACTAACGTTGAATGTCAAGACGTGTTCGTCTTTTCAATACTTACCAAGACAAGAGACAAGAAAAGTGAGGAGGATGGAGACGGAGGGTTGTCCTTGTCGACAAAAGATAATGTGCTATCAGACTGTTCCACGATCAGACCGCGCCACAGAGAAACCGTCCATTAAAACTACTCCGGGTCTCCATTCTCCCACCCACAGAGACTACCCAAAGGCCAGGACAATAGTCGGGGCAGGGCGTGGGGATCTGTACCGACGGCAGACATGCGTCCCGACTAAAGACCGAGGTCCGGGTACGAACGACTCTCGTAGTCAGTAGACAGTCCCAATTAGGTAATTGAAAAAAGATGAATTCGGGCCTTGATCCAATACTCCGTTTATAGGTCGAAAGACCGTCTCTTGAACCAGAAACTTATGACTCATTGGAACGATCAAGACTGACCCGTGAGTCCGAAACTAAACGAAAACAGTAAAAAACAGGAACTAAATCCTTTCATCTTATCGTTAAGGTTTATCATTCTTTATCTATCATGCTTTTTTTCGTTTACGATCACTCTTGTTCAACGGGAAGTGTGAATTCGATAGAAGTACCAATCCAATAGACGTTTTCTTACTCGGGTCATTACGAAAAGGTGTCCTTTTAGAATGGACACCGAAGTTTAGTCTGAAATATGACAGGAACTAAAAAGTCCTTTTTTTTCAATGAGATCGTGGTTTCGAGTCGACTTTGGTAGACTCAAAATATTAGCCCAAGATAAAATTAATGATCTGAAAACTACTTACAAAGGTCCTTGACCAAAAAGAAACGTGAGTTGAAATGACAAACCTACGTCGTTTGTCGACCCTTAAGATTATTCTAAATAGTAATTCTTTCTTTAACAAGGACGGAAATTAACCGAAACGATCTAAACTTGTTAATGAAAAACACTCGTTGTGGCCTACAGTCCTCTGACCCCACGAATAAGGTTGAGACACTAATTATTACTATGATTGTTATTATTTCGTACTGTCGTCGTAAATTGTAAGTCATCGTAAATTATGATTGTTATAAGTAGTTCGAGAATGAGACACAATTACACCTTATTACACACGTTAAACTAAATTTGAAGTGGAGTTGAGACTATTTTATTCATAACAAGAAGAGTAGGGAGAAAATGTTACTCCTTTGACTCGAAATCTCTCTACTTTATTCAACAGGTTCCTGTTATGAATAATTTATCACGTCCAGTCTAAATAATGGTCCGAATAGATCAAGGTCTCAAGAATAGGAGACTTGGTCGAAAGAATTGTTAATGACATATTGGAACCTGTACTGTAGTCGAGTAAAAGGAGTCGACATTTCGTCCCTACTCCTCTCCCCGACGTCCTATACAAACGTTCAAAGAAATATTAAGGTTCTAGGAATTCCCCTTTTCTGTCCTATGCCACCGTGTGAGATTGGACACGATACTTCGAATACAATCATCACTTGTACAACAAATCAACGAGTTAGTATCGACTGAGAAACACTGGGGTACCTGACATCGAGTGGTCCGGAGGAGACAGGCACCTCAAAAAGGTCGTTTCTTATGACCTCACGAACGGTAAAGAAAGAGGTCTCCCAGAAGGACTGGGTCCTTAACTTGGACGCAGAGAATGTGACCGTTCGTCTAAGGAATGGTGACTCGGTGGTCCCTTCGGGTCTTCACTACTTTTACTATGGTATTACTCAAATATCTCAAGATACAGTAAATGGTTTCGGAAACTAAAGTAATAACGATACTTGGCTTACAGACACAGAGGGTTATAAGTATACAACTTTCAGAATAGAGGTTACACTTTCATAAACCGGAACCCTCCATTAATATAAATCTCTTTCAGTACTCTCATCTCGGGAGTACCACTCTAATCATGGGAAAATCCTTCTCCTTCTGTGGTCACACGCGCGCGAGAGAGAGAGGAGGGGAGAGGAAAGAGGAGGAACACTCATATGTCGTTCTTCTACTAGCAGACGTTCGGTCCCACTCTCGAGAGTGGTCCCGTGGAACTTGAACCTTAAAGGTCGAAGTCTTGATACTCTTTATTTGTAGACAATAAATTAGGTAACTCAGACACCATGAAACAATCTTGATGGACTCGTCTGATTCTGTGAATGGAATAAACTAAGAGTGTTAATTAGAGTCATGACTTTACCTGTCTTCTCGATGATGATAAACTCAAGTCGTCTATCGTAATTTCGAGTCTCCAAATGAACGAGGTCCTCCGAGTGTTTACAGACGTTCACAGAAACTTACGACGCGGATCGGGTTTCAAGGAGGGAGTGCTAAACACAGATGTCGGACACATCTACTACTTAAAATTTGTCCTCGAAAAGATTATCCTGAAGTCTGACAGAATCGATTTGAGAAAGGTCCATCGGTGTCCATACGAAGGTCTGAGTCTTGAAAAAAATAAATACTTTTACGGCGAAACGATCAAAGTTTACTTTCAGTGACCCCGTGATTTAAGTCTCTACTCAACATTATTTTTAGACCCTGGTTTTAAATTTATCTTGAGAATGAGTACTGAGAGATCAAAAGTATTTGAACTCTTCTCGGGGGAAAGTCCGAGGTTTTATATTCGAGGTCCTTAGGAAAAGAAAGAACCAGAACGGACGAGTCTACACACTTTAGAGAAGCCAAAGAAGTCGAGACCAATGAGAGAGACGAGTCGTCTTTAGGGGTGACTGACCGAGAAAGTTTTGGAGTCTCCTCAGTTCGAACTAGGACTGTCTTCCTCGTGTTTGCACGGTTAACGGGACTTAGAAGAAGTTCCGACACAGAGACCCAAGACCAATTCACCGGAGAAACCTACCCATATACCTCTACATGAGAAAACTCTGGTTTTGAAACCCTCGGTCATGAGAAGGACTACTATAAATGTACACGTGCCCACAGGTATGAACCGTGACTGTTTTATATCCCTACAAAACCAATTCTGAAGTAATCTTTTCAGTCGACTTTCTAGAGGAGGTAACAGTCGTAGAACTAGGACTACCTATCCGCTCTCTATTCCTCCTCTCTTCCAGTCTTCGAGTCACGGTCTATCCTGAAGGACAGACCTCCTTCCAGTTCACAGAGCCTCGAGTCTCTCAAGGAGAACGAGGGGTAGAAGGGGAGGAAGTCTACGAGGGTCCTTTGATTACTACCTGAGGGAGGCTGGGTGTGCATAAACTCTGTGCTGTCGTGTGTGTAGTTGTAGGACAGTAGGGAGGGAAGGATGGCAAAATAGAGAAGGGGGTGTTTTGTGAAGTGTAAATCAACACCCATACTGGGAGCTGGGGTTTGAGACTCGGTCTGGGGTCAATTAGGGGGTACAAGAGAAACTCCTTAGTTGTCTCGGTTCTCCCAGGCTACTGTTTATGAGAGACCAGACCCGAATTAAGGGAACATTAAGTAGAGGAGACGAAACTGTACCACAGAAACCCCTTCACGGGGAGAATTGGTCGTGTCTGTAATTCCGATTCACCTGTTTAACGTACAGTAGGGGTTTCTGAGAGATCGCGCCCCCCTCCCTCGTTTTGACTCGAAACGGTTGTGGGCGTGAAGAAAGTGTGGTGTATAATTATAAGACCGTATAAACTGAGTAGATGAAGAGAAAAGAAGTCTATGTCTATTTTACTTACGGACCGTTAATCCACACACCCTTCCGAACCAACTCTGATCCTCTTATACATTGTCTACAACGTTCACTATTCCTTCCTCCGATACTACTCTGATCTTACCCCCGGGAAGACCTTTAAACCTGACACTTACCAGTAACCCAGTAACTAACCACTTTGTGTGTGTGTGTCTCCTTTACAGTTCTCAATTCGAAAAAGAAAGAAAAATCAAAGAACATGAAGAGAAAAGAAAACTTTGATGGGGAGGTAGCAAAACAGTCAAAAAGGATGTCGAAATATACTGTAACATCTTAATCAGTATAATTGTCGTGACTTATTCCATGAATCTTCTGGTCCACGATAATAAACTTCTCGCAAACATTCACGAAACGAAAGTCCGTGACGACGACGATTCAGCGAAGTCAGCACAGTCTGAGACACGCTGGGGTATCTGCCGTCGGGTGGTCCGAGGGGGCAGGGACCCTAAGAGGTCCGTTCTTGTGACGTCACCCAACGGTAAAGGAAGAGATTACGTACTTTCACTTTCACTTTCACTTCAGCGAGTCAGCACGGGCTGAGAAACGCTGGGGTACCTGACGTCGGATGGTCCGAGGAGGTAGGTACCCTAAAAGGTCCTTTCTCATGGCCTCACCTCACGGTAACGGAAGAGGCGGAAGTCCGTGTCCTCTTTGGGTTTACCAAAGTTTGTAGAAAGGAGTCAAACGAAATTTAACGTGTTGATCTTTAAGTAAATAAACTAAAGTATTTAGAACTGGATCACTGTCATTCCAGTGATCCTTCACAAATCCCGAATCTGTTCACTCAGGCCTAAGTTTAAGAATGGTTGGTACACTATGAATGGAAGTAAACATTTATTTATTTCATTTTTATTTACTTTTACAATGTTCCTTTTTATTTCATCATCATCCGAGATCCCAATAAAGTTCTTAATTTCCTCCGTCACAGAGTTCACGACTCATGTTACGGAGGAATTATTTCAGTAGTTTAGTGGTAGTAACCCGAAGGAACCACCGAGTCACCATCTCTTAGGTGGTCGGTTACGTCCTCTGTACCCAAGCTAGGGACTAGGCCCTTCTAGGGAGTACGACACCTCGTTGACTCGGATACGTGGCGTTGCTGACTCGGGTGCGAGATCTCTATCCTTTCGTCGATGATTCGAGCGTACGCCGTTGATGACTTCGGGCGAGTGCGATCTCGGGCACGAGACGTTGTTCTCTTCGGGGTTGCTACTCTTCGGGCGTCCAGTGTTGGTCTCATCGGGGACGAGTGGGGATGATTTCTTTCCGACGTATCGTTCTTCTGGATCACGTCGGTATTTATTATGGACTCTTTTCTTGTCTAGCAAACCTAAATCTCGAAGGCCATAAAAGGGGGAATTTGAAAGGTTTCTATGAGGAGTACGAGTCACTTCAAACCCTTAGTGCCTAGATTTCCTTACACGAGACCCACTTCCTCAGTCTTTCGTACTATTAATGAAGGTTTAGAAAAAGAATTTTTTAGGTAGATTTAATTTTGTTTTGGGGTTTGAATTAATATAACAATACTCGGTCTTTGTTTGTCTTAAATCTTGTCGTAGTGTTTTGTCGTGATTTGTAATTTATAGAACTTGTGTAAATGTTTTATATACGTACCGGTGATTAGTCCTTTGTTTTTTAATAAATACCTCACTTTTTTTTTTTCTCCACTTGAGTTACAACACTTCTATCGCTAATAAGGGTTGAGTAGAAGTTCAGTTACTTACTAACTACACGGTAGTCCCTTTAGATAGATTTAAACTAATGTGAATCCGGAGAGACCCGAAGGGACCATGGAATCTACCATTTCTTAGACTGACGTTACGTCCTCTGGGCCCAACCTAGGGACCCAACCCTTCTAGGAGACGTCATCCTTTACCGTCGGGTGAGGTCATACGAACGAACCTCTTAGGATACGTGTCTCCTCGGACCGCCCGATGTCAGGTACCCCAACGTCTCAACTTGTACTGACTCGACGACCCGTACGTGTATACGCACTTAGATACAGATGTAAACTACATTACCCGAGAAAAAAGGGGGTGATGGGTGTTATACGAGACTTTAACCATAGCGTCTCTCGACCTGTACTGACTTACGCGTGTTCGTGCTCGTTCCGGAAAGACCTGAAACTAAGAGGGTTCACAATTTATTTTTGCACCATGACATGTCAAGAATTCTCTGAAAATGTGAAAATTGTATAAAGTAAGATCGTTATCTTTTGATTTAATAAAACTTTATTTGACTTTTATTTCGGATTTAATAAAAACATTAAAACTGTAGGTGTAGAGTGAGAACAGAACTTGACTCTAATGTAGTTATTTTTGGGTATCTGTACAAACACACACACAGTAGTTTTTCCGTTGTAGAGAGGTCAAACGTTTATGAAAAAACGTAGATTCATTTCTAGAGATATAAAAAGAACGAATTTAAATAAAAGTAGAACCACTTGTAAAAATAACTTGATGTTATATGTCTTTCTACTTATTTGTATAAGGTTCACACGTCAAACTATTTAAAGATTGTTAACGCAGACACCTAGGTCGTGGATCTAGTCTCTTGTCTTAATAAAAGTCCAGGGTCTCTGGTGGAAAGAAAGGTAAGGGTCAATTGTGGATGGAAGGGAACCCATTAGAGTAATAATACTGAAGATTGTGTGACTAAAACGAGAAAAAACCTTGAATGGAGACCTTAGTGTTTATACAAGAGTAAACTAGTCCGAAGAAAACGAGTTATAATACAAATACTGTAAGTATATATAAACGCCTTAATATCTATTAATTAAGAATAACAACGTATCATAAAACACCGTGTTTTATGTGGTATCAAATATTGTCTAATGTATGTACAAATCAAAGTTATTCAAAACGGTGTACTAAAAGGTCACACTGACACAGTTAAATTGGAGTGTGATCCTCATATATGCACAAGGTTAACGAGGTAGAAGAACGGTATGAACCATAAAAAATATAAAAAGTGACATTAATAACACCGTACACACTATAGGATAACAGTAAGATTCATCAGGAGTAGTCACTAATTACTTCAACTGATACAAAGACGGTACTAATAACTACTAAAAATACAGAAGAAAAAACTTTACAGATAAGTACAGACATGTAAAAGGATAAACCATTCATCAGAAAAGGAAGAGTTAAACAATTTCAAAAAGTATATCAGATCTGTATTTAAGAAATTTTATGTAAATAATACTATTAAAGAAGGTGAGTCACCCAATGTAAAAACAAATTGACACAGAATTAAAGGTCTTAAAGAAGTAAAAATTAATTAAAGTCTTACATTGTATATTAAAGTCCTACATTGTCAAAGAGTCCCTGACATGTTATGTCGGAAAAGTAAAATATAGACCCTGTTTCGGGTCTTACCAGAATCAAGTTAGAATTGAAGTCTTAAAGAATCAAAAATATACCAAGTCAGACAGTAAAAAAATTTCTGTAAATGGAATATCTCTTGACAACCGAAGGGGACACCGAGTCGACCATTTGTTAGGTAGACGTTACGCCCTCTGGACCCAAGTTAGGGACCCAACTCTTCTAGGGGACCTCTTCCCGTTCCGATGGGTGAGGTCATAAGACCGGACCTCTTAAGGTACCTGACATATCAGGTACCCCAGCGTTTCTCAGCCTATGCTGACTCGCAGAAAGTGAAGTACAGTGATCCCAATATATACAACACACGGGAATAATGTTTTGTCATTACGTCAATTAAATTTTAGTTTCGTCAAGTAAACCTCTCCATCACGAAACTTTACCACATTCCGCAGAATTGAGATCACTACTACGTATCTCGTCTTTCGTTCCACGAAAATTGTCGGGATATTCTCAAAGTACTCTTTATCAAGACTCTTTACCCCTCCAGTACTCCCACTGGGCCGAAACCTCGTGACGACCTTTCCGTCCAGAACCGTCCTGTCCCCTGACTCCCGATATACGACACACTCTGAGCCCATTGAATCTTGGTCTTCGTTGTTTTTAGGAACTCTACCCTCTATCTTTCCGTCATTTCTTTTTATAGAGAACAGAAAGTTTAACATGGGTCCCGACTGACACTCATTGAGTCACACTATTAAACGAAAAAGAGTTTACGAGATCGTCTTCTGTGACTTACAAAGATAGAGTGAAACAGAGTTGAACGGTTCGGTCACAAATGTTCAGTGGACCAGTAAAGGACCCGAGGCAAAAAGGAGAGCGTACTTCCCTCGACCTACTTATCGATAGAACAGTATGAAACATGACCTCGGTTGACGTCAGTACCCCGAGATTCTGAGTGAGTTATTGTAAGGTATAGGTCAGTACGCACCAGAAGTGATGTAGAGTCTTCTACTGAAACAAGTCGGTGAAATTGGTGGTATATACACATACACACACGAATCTAATTCCTAGAAGAGACCCTTACCCTAGGTAACATTGTCTTACTGGGTCGTCGACGACCCCACTGTTGGATATCCTCCTGTATTATCCTCAGGGTCTGTCTCTCCTCTCTTCCCGCCCATCTCCGACAAAACTGGGGTCGAAAGGTGTCACTCAATCTAAATGTGAATGAGTGTACCCTCCTCGTAAACTGGACAAAGATCTGGTATTCAAGTGTGATATGAATGTATATAATTGTGAATACTAAAAAAAATTTGACCTTTTTACAGAAGAACTCATTTAGTGTAATCCTATAAATTTAAAGAATTAGTCCTTATCGTAAGGAACGATAAGTCTTGATTTGGTGAAGTTTAATTTTTTTTATATAATAGAATGAAATGGTTTTAATAAAAGTAGACCTATTTAAGAAAGATCATATTTAAAATGTTTCTTTTACAGTAAAAACCAGTCCAGTTCTAAAAGAGTGTGTGTTGACACTCTACGGAAAACACCGACACTACAGGTGTTTCGGGTATAAAGGGTACATCTTTAAAGTCCAGGTATAAACGTTTCTATAAAACTAAAAAACCACGACACATAACATACGACTTCATCGTTATGAGACTCAAGGTGGATGTCGATTCCCGAAGGAACTCGTGTTTAGAGGACTCCAATTTAGAGGACTGAATCACAAGGAACACCAATAAATTTCCTTTAGTCTCCACTCGTAGAGGACTCGAGTCTTACAACCAAAGAGTAGGTCTCACTCTAAGGACATGACTCATCGGAAACGAACCGAAGGGTACTGGATGTCTATAGACTTCTTAAAAATTTACGATTCTCCTACCGAAGAACAAATATTATCTTTTCTTACGTTCTAAACTCCCCAAATAATGATCCCCGGTTTCTTTTTCGGAGACTTAAGAGGGTTCTTTGAGAGTCGTCACAACAAAGAAGACCTAGTGTACGGAAGGAAGGAAAGAAAAAAGGAAAGGAAGGAAGGAATAAAAGAATGAAGGAAAGAAAAAAAAAAGAAAGAAGGAAAGAATGGTGTTCGGAAAAGTTATTCGAAAACCCATCTATTTCTTGGAAAGAGGTATAGGCGGAAAGACTTTTTACCTCCCGTATCTCGTTCCGGACCCAAATGTGACTAGACATCTTCGTTGTGTACTAGTAAGTAAGTAAGTGACAAACTTTTCATGAAGAATTCGTCGACTGTATTCGTCTTGTGACAAGAAATACGGCACTCTTTATGTTGTTTGTTTTGGTCGTTCTTTGACTGGTTGACACTATGTGACACAGAAAGAAGTTCCCCTGGTATTTTCTCTCCCTTAATTTTTTCTTTTTCTACTTACTACAAGTAGAGTCCATTTACTGTGTCTGTAATGACACACTTAAGAACCTCCTCTACGAGTTCTCATACTTCTTTTAGACTTGTAGGTGCACGTTTCATGTGTGAAATAAATGGGGGACCAACTCATCTCCGTACCTCCGGTTCTATGGGTCGCACTATCAGTCGACCTCCGGTCCCGTGAGTGCACCTCCTTTCAACTCTTGACCCTTTATTCCACCTTTTCATCTACCTCCGACATGACACCTTACGAAACGTACATCTTATGTTCTTCAAGTCATGTATACCTACCCGAGGTAGGGTTCTCGTGTCACACATTCAGGTTAAACAAGGAATTCATGTTTTTCAATCGGACTTTCACTTTCACAGTCAGTAAGTCAGTACAGGTTGAGACTTTGGGGTACCTGACATCAGGTAGTCCGAGGAGACAGGTACCTAAAGAGGTTTGTTCTTACGACCTCACCCAACGGTAATGGACGAGGTCCCCTAGAAGGACAGGATCCCTAGTTTGGGTCCAGAGGACCTAACGTCCGTCTAAAAAAAATGGTAGACTCGGTGGTTCCTTTGGAGGTTCCTTCGGATCCATGGTTTTATTGTGTGAGTCGATATATCGTGACATGATATTATTCAAACGTCATGAAAAGAACGTTTATTATGCATTTTTTGTTTGTGTTTTTTCTTCTTTTGTGAAAATTAGAACGTCATGTCCTGGAACTTTTTATGTCACAGTGGTCGATGTGGTCACTACGAAATTACGAATGAAGACCTGTAGGACCCGGACTTTATTCCGATAACATGATGGCATGAGATATGTTATACCATGTCACTCATGTGTTTTCGTGTTGGGGAGCATGTCCTCCGTACATACACTGTAACATGTGGTCTGTGTACTTGATTGGATACACAACCTGTAACCTTACGTGTAAACGTTGAGACTTTCAAACGTTGAACTGCCAAAGATACATCCCTTGAATGATATACATTAAAGAGAAGAGACTACTCTTCCTTGATCCAAAGTTCCTTGACCGAAGAAGACAATTGACTGTTTCAAGACTCCTGGTCTATAAAAGATGACGGAACGGGTTTCACTTAGGAAAAACTAACATAATACTTTCGTCTTAAGTACTAATTAGACCCCTTCACCGGTTCTTTGGTCTTTATCCTGTGGTCAGACTGTGTTCACTATTATTCAAAATATGTGTGTAATTGACTAATTGGACGTGTTGTCGTGAATGTTATTTGTCTCTTCTGCATTATTGGTAACAGACCAAAATGTCTACTTACGTGACTCCCGGTGTCCTCAATAATGTGTACTCTATTTCCTGTTCGAGAATGACCGGGGTTCGAAGAAGTAAAAACACCCAGAGATTGTAATTTTTTAGGTATGACAAGGGTTTTCGGTTTTAGTCTGTATGAAATTTTAAAAGACATTTGACATCGTAAATAAACCCTTTTTCACATGGAGAATAGAACTAGGTGTCTCCGTCCTCACCCACCCGTCCTAATACCTTTTAGGAAAACGTTTCTGAAATTTTACTCCCCTTTGTAGATGACTACAAGACTTGTGGTGTAGACTTTGTAAGGACATGTGCAGTCAGAGAGTTTTACTTCTCTACAATAAACTTCGGACCACTTTTACATCGGTGTGGGTGAGTTGCGTTTGAAAGAAGGAAAGATCATTCACTCATTAAATACTCCCCTTGAATAAAGAAAGTCCTGGTCTCCCCAACCAACTTGTTACTAATATTGTGAAGACACAAGTACCCTAGTCTCAACGTAGGAAAGAACACTCCTTTTACCCGGCGGGATAGTAGGGACCTGTGACCGTTGACTATGGGAGCGGTCCGAGATACTTTATCTTGGAGCACTTACTACGATTACTGGGACCCCAAGGGGAGAACTTTTGTTCTGAAGATTGGATCTCTAAAAACCAAATACAGCTGGGACCCAAGAGAGACCTGAGAGTCCTCATAGTAGCTCTCAACAAGATTTAACGAAGAAGGGTCCAAAGAAACAACATTCTGAGAGAAAAAATTTTGAAAAAAAAAACATAACCTAGTATCGGTTAATTGTTCCAACACTATCACTGTCTACTTGTCGTTTCCCAGAGTCGGTATGTATCTATACACAGGTAAGAGGGGGGGTGTCTGGGGAGACGGTAGGTCCGACGGTGTATTGTGACTCGTCTCGAGGAACACGATAGGTCATTCAGGGACAACCAGCAAGTAAAATTTATGTCGCCGCACATGTACAGGTGGAGTTTTAGGGATTGATAGGGTAGGGGACCCTTCGCATTCAGGAGATTGAGACACTCAAAGAAAGACAAAACATTTATTCAAGTAAACATAGTAAAGAAAAATCTACGGTGTATATTCACTACAGTTTGTCATAAGGAGGAAGACACCGACTGACAACGTTCTGAGAAAAAGAAAGAAAGAAAGAAAGAAAAAAAAAAAATTATTAAGGAGGATGAGAAGGAGAACGAGAAGTAACATGGGTGGTAATCCCTGTATGTCTATATTGAGTTCAGGTATGCGAAACCACTGTCCGTTCGTAGTACCACTGTCGGTACGTAGAAATACGGTTCCGTCCCTGTTTTAAGAACAGAGGACCTCCGTCGACACCTGATTTTTTGTCTCTGTTTTGATGAATCGAGGACTCACCACCCAAGGGACCCGGGAATCCCCTCAAAAATAAAAGACTGAAAGTCATGGAGGTGTAAAAATAGCAGAACCGGGAAGAAAGAGAAGTACTTTACTGAAGGAAGAAGGTGGAGAAGACTACAAGACGACGCTCGTACGACCAGATAAGGACCTAGTTCAGTTGACGGTTCTTTCCTAGAAGATTCAGTAAAAGAGGAATACCCTCTAAAGTCCTTCACGTCCCGGTTTTACCTTTTCTAAAGTCTGGGACCCTTCTTTCATAAAGAACAAAACTAAGCAGAAAGTAATTGAACGAATAACTTCTCGACTTATGACCGTCTTTCTTTTCGTGGAGTGTAAAAGAGCATGTTGATAAGAGTCTGTACGGAGACGACCATCGAGGGAAAGACCGGAGAGTAATGTAGACTCCGTATAAGGTATCTAGACATCAGTGAATTTTGAACTTAAAGTACAAGTTAAAATGAAAAAGGAAGATATGTTGAAGTCCGAATTGAATAACAAACCTTTTGATCACACACACACACACACACACACACACACACACACACACACTTCCCCCTTAAATTAAAAGGAACAAAGAAAATGAGGGAGAGAGGGAGAGAGACGATGAAGACCGAAAGGTCTCTAGCTCTTCCCTTGAAATTCTTTTTCCCCGTTTTCCCACACCTGCGTACACCTGTCCACACTTCCGGTAGACCGGTGACGACCAACAGAAAGAAAAGACACCATCGACGGGATGACCTGTTTGAAGATGGAATCCTTATTACGTCTTTTCTTCGTCTACCACTAAAAATATGACCAGATATGGGCGGTTTGGGGTCACGTGCGTATAGTGTGGACCGTCTCAAGGGCGTCGAGTCGTCGCCAAGAGTATACCGTAGTATAGTACACTATGGACGTCGAACCGAACTAGTTCCGTGACCTATTCAAGAGGTAGAGTGACCCGGTGAAGTAGTGGTAGAGAAGTTCATCTCAATTGTACTTCCTTATTTAGGAAGGATGTCCTTCCTTTTCCCTTTTCAGTCTTGTAAAAGAGGGTACGAGAAGGACAAGATTGTTGAGAAAGATTGAATCATTAAGGAGAAAAACCGGAAAGAAAATATCTTCGACCAACGAAGGTATCTGCGATTGACCGGCCTCTCCTTGTACTGACTAAGATGAGAAATGACACGAGACCTTCCGTCTACCACAGTGAAAGTCTTTAGTAGGAATTTTACATCCCCAGAAGAGTACGTAACAAGGGTTCAAACTCTGACTCCCTCCTCTCCTTTTAGGGTAAATTGCGGGACGATTATAAGACAAACCACCGAGTCTACCATTTCTTAGACGGACATTACGTCCTCTGGTCCCAAGCTAGAGACCCAACCCTTCTAGGGGACCACTTCCTTTACCGTTGGGTGAGGTCATAAGAACGGACCTCTTAGGGTATCTGTCTCCTCGGACCACCCGATGTCAGGTACCCCAACGTCTTTCAGTCTGTGTTGATTCACTTATTGTGAAGGTGAAGACTATAAGAAAAATTGTAACAAACATAAGAGTCTGGGTTGTATCATCCGCAAATAATTTACAGACCTTCCTACTTAGTTACCAATTCATTTATTTTCTTCTCCCTTTCCTTTTAATAAAACCATGTCTTCAGACTCATATTATCTCCTTAAAATGTTTACAAATTTTCTAAAAAAACTACACCTAGTAAAAAGGTCAGAAATAACTTAAACAGTGTTATAACGACGACAAAATACAAAACCGGTGTCCGTACACCCTAAAATCGAGGGAACGGTCCCTAACTTGAGTTTGGACGTGGGGTTTTTAACCTTCCAATTCAGAATTGGTGACCTGGTGGTCCCTTTAGGGATATTACCTCATAATTACCGTCAAGGTAATCCATAGATAACAACGTATTACTTGATGGGGTTTTGAATTGTCGAACTTTATCGTCAAGAATAGGCTGTGTCAAAGACTTTCAGTCCTAAATTCGTCGTCTACTCCATCCACCAAGACCGAGTCCTAAAGAGTACTCTAACGTTATTTCTACAGCCGGTTCCGACGTCCGTAGACTGACGGACTGACTCGACCCCCTAGAGACAGTTTCTACCGTCGGGGTGCGGACACCCGTTCCCAGAAGAAATGAGGAAATGGTGCACCCGAACAGGTATCTCGACGAGTGTTGTACCGTCGACCAAAAGGAGTCTCGGTATTAGTCTCTCCCAACACCCCCCTACCCCCTGGTTTAGTTTTTGACATCACAGAAGATCTTGGATGACAGTCTGTTCTATACTAAGAGTGAAGACCGTAAAAGACAGTGTGTCTGGTTGGTTGAGACCACATTGCACACTCCTTTCTCGTGTTCTCACACTTATTGTCCTTCGTCCCGGGTGACTCCGCGGAGAACCTCGTGCCGATGGTGTCGTCAGCTGAGTACACAGAACTGAGAAACTTACGTGTCCGTAAGTTGTTGACTCCTCTTTATCTGGTTAAGGAACTTTTGACTTTCGACGGTTGTAAGTTTGTCCTACTTTGTTAGTCGAACTTTTCAAGATTCTGGTAGTTCATTAACTTAAATACCAGATTAGAGGACTTTTTCCTTGTTCTTACTCAACCCTCTAACCTTAACTGTATCAATATGACGACGACGACGACGACTCAGCGAAGTCAGTACAGGCTGAGACACGCTGGGGTATCTGCCGGAGGGTGGTCCGAGGGGGCAGGGACCCTAAGAGGTCCGTTCTCGTGACCTTACCACATATTTTATCTGTTGATTACTCCTGAATCTCATGTCGTGTCTCTTGAGATACGTTACGAGACACCACTGGATTTACCCTTCCTTTAGGCTTTTTCCTCCCCATATACATACGTATATCGACTAAATGAAACGACATGTCGTCTTTCATTGTGTTGTAACATTTTTTTTTTTTACATGAAGTTACTTTGAAAATTTTTTCTCTATAGGTCAGGGTACAAAGTAACTTCTTCAGATGGTTCGTAAATTTCTTCTTAAATGTCGTAAAAATATATTAGAAATATTCTGATCTTAATGGGTCTATCGTCTTTGTCCTTTCTTTTATGTTACTTTTGGATGTATGGATTTAGGGAGTAATTGAATATACGTTTTTGTAAGTTACTTTATAATTGTGTAGTACTCATAATTGTGCCTCCTTGTTCTACCGCCTCCTCATCCACCTGTACCTCATGTAGAGAGAGGTACCTATGTAGTCCTTGTGTGGAAGTCTGTGTCTTGACGCACGTTTTGTGGTCGACCCTCGACTGTCCTCATGGAACCGGTCACCTTTTCTTATATATCTCGGTCCGTTTTGAGCCGTCCTGTTTCCTTGATCCCCCTCTTTGTCCTGACAATCCTCCTGACGTGGACGGGAGCCACCCACCCCCTCGACTTCGTCCCCGGGTTAGGGGTGTAGCTCGTTAACAGATTCAGTCTTCTCTTTGCAAATTCCGACTCTCCCTTTGTCGACTAGACACCGTCGGATTTACCTTACTCTTAGTCTGTCAGGAACGGAGTCGGTATGTATGGGGTCTACCACGTCCCCGACCCCCGACTTCAAATCCCTAACACCTCGTTAGGGTCCCACTGTCGACGACAACTGACACTTCTTTGCCTAACTTCCCTACACTCCCTCCTCTAACACCACCCTTTACGGACACCTCCTTTCGGTCCGTCGGCACCTTCGTTCCGCTATGACGACTCAGTGTAAATCACCCACCTCGGTAGTGGTATCGGAGAGAGGGGGGTGTGCGGTCGTAACCGTCGACTTGTTACCTCTCCGACCGGGTAGTTTACGGACTACGTGACTTGATGTCTCATCCTGGTGGGTCCTACGAGGGAATTCACTGACTACGTGATTAGATGTTTCATCCTGGGGTGGGTGCCCCCGGGGAGATACACGGATTACGTCACTTGTTGTCTCTTCCTGGGGTCCGTTCCCTCGGGGGATTACCCACCTTGATACCTCTTTCTGACCGGTTTCTCCGGAAGACTAGCGGTCGATGTTCTCCGAGCTTTTTTCTGAGACTATACTGGTATTGAGGACGGTGTCTCCGTCAGACACAGGGACGTGTGAACCGTAGCGGACCCAGGCACATTCGATTCGTTGACACAATGGAAGTGCGAGTTGAGAGTGACCCCGTTCGACGGTGTCCGTGTTTTTCATAACGTGGATACTCACGTCCCAACGAATACATCACAAGTTGAGACGTTGGGACACCTAACACCGGACAGTCCCTCCCCCCGAGAGGTCCGTTCTTATGACCTCATATAACCGGTTATGACCAAAGGTATGGGGAGATCTCGTGACATAAAGGACGACGGGATCGGTGGTTGAGGGGACTCATGGACCACGATGGTCTTGGGACACTGGGTCCGTCGACATGGTGGAGGTGTGGACCGGGAGTGACCCCGTTTGGGTTCAGGAGGTCCCGTCGGAGTCCTCGTTTGGGGTCACCTACTGGGTATAGGTCTCCACCTTTATTTTGGTGTTAACTTTGGGTCCCCGACACACTGATTCCTTGTTCTGGGCTTTGGGAGGGTGGTCGACATGTTCGACGTCTAATTTAGGTGTGTTAGTTGATCCATCTGAGACACAGACACCTTATATATTTTCCAGTAACTCTCGAGGGTGTTTTCTTTTGTGTGATCAAGACTATCGACACCTGTAACCTCCGTTCTTGTGTCTCTTCGTCCTGGTCTAATCTTAGACTCGACGGGGGTGTCGTCCAGGTCTCTAGTCGTGTCCCAATCGTCCGTAGAATACCTCCACTCCACCTGACACTGAGGGTCACTCCCTTTCCTGCAAATATCGTCACTGAGTTCTTTTTGTAAACAATAAGAATACAAAACTGAACAAAACATCTAAGAAAACCTAAAAAAAAAGAAAAAAAGGAGGTGGGGGGCCGGGGAGCGGCAATGGATGGG